>JALPQD010000561.1:735002-855526 GCA_023101885.1 Typhlomys cinereus | reverse complement strand
GCTGTGATAACTTAACTCTGGGCAGAGAGGGATTTATTGAGCACCTACTGTATACAAAGCCAACATAAGTAATAATGCTACAAGGACCGCCGGTCTTCTCTGGGGGGGGGCGGTAGGGGGCAGACAGACGCCAGCACATCAGGCCATTGCCCTGTGCTGGTCAAGTCTGGACTCAGAGTTCTCTGCAAATGGGATCTGAAACTTTCTGAGTTGACCCAGAGGACACAGTAGGGCAGTGGGGGACTCCATCTACCTGCAGAAAGATGCCAGAGGGCAGAGCCCGATTCGGGCACCATACCAGCTAGTATCTCAGGACCTTTGTACAGGCGGTTCCTGCTCTCTGCCCCACCCATGTCCCTTCCCCTGCTGCCTCCTGATATATTCTGTGATTGCCTGGGACAATTCCTCTCTCTGGAGAGGCTGGGGGGGGCTTGGATGGAGTTTATTTTTGAGACCCCCATCTGAGCAGGGATTCGTGGAGGGCCTCCTTTACTGGCTTCCCTTGTCCATGAGATGCTTAATAGGCGGCGGGAGGGGGCGGGGACCTGTAGGGTGTGCATGAAGGAGACTGTGCATTTGTCCAGTATGACCCCAGCACCATCCTGCCCATCTTGCTTTTCTGGGCCCAACTACTCCCCCCCCACAGTTCCACTCGGCTTCTCTGGGGCACTGTCTTGGGGGGGGCACAAGGTAGAGGGCTGGGGAAGGTCACAAGCTTTTCTGGTGACACCTGGTTACCCACTGCAGAGTGATGGATGTTATCATGGAGATGGACCACCGAGCGCATCCCCTGACTTGAAGTGTGGGCGGGGCTGGGGTCGGAGGAGGGGGGCTGCTAGCAGGACTCATCACCCAGAGCTGCGGTCTGGGGGAAGTGGAGGGGTGCAGGCTGAGGGGGTCCCCAGTTTGTATCCCCAGCAGACCTCCCTGTTACAGAATGACTCACCGTGAAAGCTTCTGTCGGCGACTCTGGCAGCAGGTGGGAGAATTGGGTGGTACTCCCCCATGGCTCCTCCCCCCACTCTAGAAGGGAGGAGACCTGGGGTCTTTTTGCTTCCCTTTGGGTTTCCAGGCTCGGTCCACTAGGGCAGGAAGTGCAGGCCGCACACTATTTCGTCAAGCATTTTTACTGGGATCTGGCATTTGAACTCAGTCTTTTGCCTCGTGTGGCAGAGGCTTAACTTCTGAGCCACCTTCCCAGTCCCAACACTTAAAAAAGTAAAGAAAATAGGTTCTACCCAATCATCAATCCAGGTTGCAGGCCTGTCAACCCAGCATTGGGGGGTGGAGGCAGCAGATTAGGGGATCCAGGCTGGCCTGGGTGACATGAGACTCTGTTAAGAAGGAAGGAAGAGGGGGGGTTCTCGTATGTACAGTCAAAGGACACTTTCAGAGTGGAGCCCCATCATGGGGCTCCTGAGGATCGAACTTGGGCCTCTAGGTTTCCACAGACACCTGAGCCGCCAAGGCCTCTCGCCTTCCTGTATATATCCCCCTTCTCTATCGGGGATTCCCCACTGCAGTGTGGAGCAGGCTTGTCCTCTGGCCCCGAGGGACCCTGGCGGGCTCTGTCCAGTTCCATAGCTCAGGGGGCAATTGATGGCCTCAGGTAGACACCTCTTCTCCCTGTGGTTCTTCCGGCATTTGCTTGTCTGGGTTCTCGGAAAGCTTTCCTGTGCCTGACTCCTCCCCGGTTCTGTGCTTGGTGGGCTGGGGAAATCCAGACCCTGACCCCGCCGCCCCATCCCTCCTGAGGAAGTTGGGCTGTCACTCTCCCTCGGAGGCCCCGCCCCCAGCCCTCCCTGTCTTGGGTTAGGTTCTTCACCCCCACACCACCTACTGTCATCCCCAAGCCCCGTTTTCTCTGTCTTTGCTGGTGACCACAGGACCTCTTTGCACCTGGGATAGTCATGGGTCCTGTTGGTGGGTCCACCCCCAAGGACGGTGACCAAGTGGAGGGACCTGGGGTACTGACCAGGGCCCTGAACAGAGATAATCCTGAGAAGATTCAGATGGGAGGGGCTCAGGTATTTAGTGTGAGACCAGATCCCCCATCCTGTGTTCTGGAAGCTTCATACTGACCAGTGCAGAACGGGATTGGGGAGCGAAAGGGTCCCAGCTGAGTCATGGGACTGGGTACCTAGGGTGCCTTGGCTTGCTCTGTCTCTATGAGGGATCCCAGCTCCAGGCGCACCCCTTTCCGACTCCTGTCCACCCCTCCAGAAACATCTCCCACCAGCTCCAGTGGCAGAGGTTCCTGGTCTGCGTGGCCCCTGGTGCTTTGGGGTTCCCTGAAGCCACCTTTTGGCTGCCCCAGACAGGCAGGGACTGGGGTTGTGGAGAAAGAGATGACCCCTTCTGTTCCTGTCTCCCCTCGTTCCACTTTCCACCCTCTTTCCCTCTTCCCCTCTCCTCCCTTTCTTCCTTCTCTGTAGCCTGACGACCCTAGCTTCTGACCTTCCGCCTCCACCTCCAGTGCTGGGGTGAAGGCATAGTGCCACCACGCCGATCCACAGTGCTGGCGCCAGAGTCCAGTGACTTTTGCCCCCTAACCCACACAAAACCTCCCCCTCAGATGTGAATCTTACTCTGTCTCTGTGCACAGCTAGGGGCTATGGGAGCTGCAGGGAAAGAGGGGCTGTGATCCCGGGTTGGGTTGCTCTCCCTCTCTGTGCCTCAGTGGTGTAGGCACCAGCCAAGCTCTTCCTCAGACTAGGCAGTTGAGTGTGGTGTATGTGGGGGTGGCAGGCTGCCTCAGACACCCTTAGACTCTGTCTACCTTCAGAACCTTCTAGAAGCTGCTGTGGGCAGTGTCCTGGGCATCCCTGACATGTGTCTTTTCCACATCTTTAGCACTGACTGGAGAGCTAGAGGGTGGGATCTGGGCTGGGACAGCAAGGGAGGGGGCAAGGACCCAGTGACCAGGTGATGGTGGGTGTCCCTACTAAATCTCTGCCCCCTTCTGATTCTACCGCTCTGACTTCTGGAAAGATACTAAACTTACAAACATTAAAATATTGTTTCACCTCTTAAAATATTAACGTCATGGGAAACTCGGGTTTCACACCCACCTTCACCAGCCACAACACCCCCTTTCTTGGTCCCCAAGCAGCCTTCTGCCTGGCTAACATGCCACGGGATCCCAAAGCCCCCCCCCCATGGAGAGGCTGAATGACAGATTGAAAAAAAAATACCGGGGCTGGAGAGGTGCTCAGGGGTTAAGCCTCTGCCTTCCAGCGGAAGGTCCTGAGTTTGGATCCAGATCCCCCGTATAGGCGCCAGGGATAGCGGGGGCGGCCTGCGCTTCTGGTCCTGGAGGGCGGAGCCTGTGAATCCCCGGCAGAAGGAGTGGAGGCGATCATGGTGGTTCACACGAATTTCCGTCGTGTTCTACACATACACAGACACACCCACATACACACACAGACACACACAGAGCGCCACAACATCACACGCGCATATGCACAACAGTTGAATAAATAATAATAATAATAATAAAAAATACCAAAATATCTCAGAACGCTTTACGTAAGTGTGGACATTCTGGGGGTCACGTCCTAGCTGGATTGCGTCCCCTGGAGAATTATTGTTCCACAGTGGGAGGGGGGTGGGGAGGTGGGAGGATCAAGTCTTGGGGTCCCATGTGGGTGTGTGGGGAGTGGAAGACCAGCCTGGGCTGTGGATCTCTGTCTCAGAAAAGACCCCGGAGAAGCTCCAGTCTGAAGCCTGAATTTGAATCCCGGAACCTGCATAAAAAGCACACACCTGTCACCATAGAGCTTTGGGTGAGGAGAGACGAGACATCCTAGGGACACTGGGGACAATCAATCTTTCATGAGTCTGTGTATTGGCCTGGAAGTCCCTCTGCCTATCTTGCCCAGACTGTTGACCTTTATTCATGGTAATATGAATCTTGCATCTTATTTTTCTATTTGTTGAGATGGGTTTCTTCTACAGCTTCATGGGGTCTTTTAGCTGGGGACACGTGTGTTGTGTGTGTGTGTGTGTGTGTGTGTTGTGTCTGCAACAGGAACCCCCGCTTCCCGTATCACCCACTCTTGTCACATTTCTAGCAGGCCCGGTCACAGTGACATCTGAAACCTGGTTCATTTTTGATCTTTTTGGAGGGGTCGAATTGCCCTAAGCTGGCTGTCTTCTCTTAGGTCTTTGGCCTCATGACCAAGTATCTGGACCCAGGAGGCTCCTTGGGGCCCTAACACTAGATGGTCACAGCTCATAGCAGGATGCTTGCCCAGCACAGCACAGCACCCAGGAGAGATTTGAGCCCTGGGGGTTGTGGATGGTGAGGGGGTTGCCAGGGAGTAAAGTCTGGAGGGGGCCCCTGGAACACTCTCTGACTCAAGGGGCCTGCTAGGCTGGATATGGGGTGAATCTAACCCGGAGGGGTGGGTTGTGGGTGTACCTAATTCAGGAAGGTCTGGGTGTGGGGGGTGAACGCCATACTGTGCCCCAGCTTTGGCTAACCTCCTATAGCCTATGGCTGCCAGGCCTGACCCAGCCCACTTGGTCTCCTACTTGGGACTGAGGATCTGGCCAGATGGCGGGAGCAGCCCAAGGGCTGAGCGGGACCAAAAACTAATTCAATCCGTCCCTGGGGTGCATCTGCCCTCCCCCAGACCCTGGACCCTAGAACAGAGCATTCTGTCCACTCGAAACTGAGCTGGCCTTGGGGGGTCCACCCCAGATGGGAGGCAGTGCTTGGGGTCGCAAGACCACCCTGGCCCATCACCTCCTTGTGGCCTGAGCCGGGTTAGACCCCCTGGCAGCCAGGCAGGACCACTTGTGTCTGGACAGGCCCAGGAAGGCCAGGCTGGGAGTGGCCGGGCTCAGGCGTTTGACGGGTCCTGGATGACCCGTGCCCCCCCAAGCAGCCAAGGCGTGAGATGGAGTTTGGTAGTTTTATATTAGAAACCACACAAATAGGGGCTGGAGAGGTAGCTCAGGGGTTAAGCTTCGCCTTGCAAGCGGAAGTCCTGAGTTCGGATCTCAGATCCCACGTATAGACAAACACGGAGTGGGGGGTGGCCTGCCGCTTTTGGCCTGGTAGGGGGAGCCTGTGAATCCCGGAGACAGAAGGAGGTGGAGGCGGTCCATGGTGGTTCATGAATTCGTCCGTGTTCCACACATACACAGAACACACACGTGCGCGCACATACAGAGACGCACAGTGCACAGTGGATAAAATATATAATAATAAAAATTTTTTAAAAAATTAAAAAAAAAAAACACAACAAATAAAGAGGAGATGCCCTGAACACGATGGGGCACACGGGAAGGCATGGTGGACAGAGGGCACTGAGCGTGGCCACTCACCCGTGCTAGGCATCTTGCTGCTGCACGAAGGGTTGGGAAGGCCTCCTGCCATCCTGTGGGCAGATGAGGACCACCGAGGGTCCCTCGCACACCACCAGCCAGCGCCGTGTGTCCTCCGTTAATTTGTACTGGTCATCGGGGTCTGCGATAAGAGGGGCCGGGGGGGGTTTCCGTGGTCAGGACCTGGCATGGCCATGTCCACATGGAGCCCTGCATGCTGTCTCGAGGGCAGTTGGGGGCCCCCCAAATCACAGACCCTGGGCTCAGCTGCCTGGGTTCCCCCGCCCGTGTGCAAAACTGGTCAGTTACCAGGCCCCCAGAGAGACGGCGGTCTTGTAGACATTATTACTTATGTTGGCTTTGTATACAGTAGGAGTGCTCACTAATCCCTCCTCTGCCCAGAGTTAAGTTATCACAGCCCACAAGAGGACAGAGGGGGGATGGCCCACCTGGTGTCGGGTGGGTGAGGCTAGCTGTGACCCAGTGTTGGGGACCGCCAAGGGGGCACTGCCCCCTCACCCCAGGCTGGAAGGGAACCGCTCACCGCTCTGCTGCGTCCCCCGGGATGTGGTTTTTGGGCCTCTGGCCAACGCGACAGACTGGGCACCGAGCCTGTTTGAGTCACAGGTGCAGCTGGGGCCGCGCAGAAGCGGCCGGAGGATATTGAGGGCGGGGAATGGGGCAGCGCCTCGCAGCCGGGCCTGGCTGGTTCACCCCTCGCGGGGACACATACAACTGCAGGCTTCCAGCATTCACTCTGAGACAGTGAGGACAGAACCAGGTCCCCGAGGTCATCGCTGAGTTCTCCGCACTGCATGCGGTGAGTGCCCCGCCCACTGCACCTGGGGGGGCCCCTGGCCCTCCATCCTCTCTCCTCTCCCACAGCAAGAGCCCCTTAAGCGGGACGGCTCCGAGGCTGGGCAGGGATTCTGCCCTAACTCCTTCCCTTCCCACACACAAAGGGTGCCCAGTTTCCTCGCTCTGAGTCAGCAGTCAGGCAGAGCTGGGTCCCCCTCTTGTCTTGAGGTCCCTGCGTCCCTGTTCTATATGGACTGGGAGTAACGTTAGGAAGAGAAACTGAGTCAGGGAGAGTGGGGGTGAGGACTCGATGGGGCCCAGGATCCGTGGGGAGATGCGGGACGAAGGTCGGGTCCCTAAGGCAGTGGGGAGCGCTTGGGAATGGGCGGAGCTGGTCTGCCTCGACCAGCTCAGCGGAGGGCCGCAATATATGGGTGGCTTCGGGAAGCTTCCACCTGGTGGTCAGTCACACCCTTAGCAGGGAGCCCCCACGCCCCCTCATTGCACATCTTAGGCGGTTTCCCCCCCCCTCCGCCCCGCGGCTCCCCCCTCTCCGCCCCTCCCCCATACCGGGCAGCCCGCGGAGTTCCGCGCGCCCCCCACCTGCTCGCACGTGCCGCCCAACGACCACCTGCAGGCCTCGCCGCGCGGATCTCGCATGTATGTACGTCGACGGTTTCGTCCTCGGTGGAGGCCCTGGGAGGCGGCGTGCTGGCTCTTAGTTCCCGCATCGCACGCCCGCGCAGCCTATTAGCCGCTGTGGAGCTGACCAGGTGAGTGACCCCGGGGACCCCCGGGTCCCCCGCGCTGCGTGCGCCCTTGGCACTCTGCGCACCGCTCCGGCAACACTTCGGGGGTCCTCTTGCCACGCCCCCGGGGCGCTGACCTGCTGGACGGGGGAGCTCAGGGCGAGGGAATGTGGGGTGGGGGAGATCTCGGGGGCCGCGTCGGGGCGCCCCTTGTGCGTTCACGCGGGGGCAAGGGGAACGTGTGTTCCGGTGTGGGGCGGAGGAGTGGTGCGCCGCGGATAAGCCACAGCCCAGCGTTCCTGCCGGCCGGCCCACCCGCGTCACCCACGTGGATTGTTTAGTGTCCACACCGGAAGCCCCGCAATTGTCGCGGTCCGGATCCCGTGGGGGAGGGACTCGGAGTGCCGTGCCGACCTCCCCCCCACTCCGCAATCCTGTGTCCCGGAATCACCCAGCGTGGCGGGAGTGTCCGTCCATCCAGCCAGCCCTAAGGCTGGGCCTGGTGTCCCCTGGACGCCGAGGTCAGGCCAGGAAGAAGACCTTTCCAAAGCCCCATTCAACAAGTTGAGGGGGACAGTGCTTGAGTCCAGTCCTCACCAAGAAAGCAGCCCCCTGCTCAAATCCCAGGGTGACTCCCAGGACACAGGTGTCTGGGGGCTCTTCTCCTGGGTGGGGAAGAGTCAGAATTCAGGGATCTCACATCTCTGGAATGTACTGGAGAGAACCATCTTGTGTCTGGTGTGGGGCATACAGAGTGGGAGGTCGAGGCCCATCAGTGGCAGAGGCCATGTGGGGCACCTTCTGGGCAAGGTAGATTCTCCAGCCCCAGCGCATATCAGAAGGGCTCCTGGGAGGAGGCTGCCAGGCCAGCTCTGACAGTCGAGTGAAATCTTCAGTCTAGAATCCTGCTGGGGTGACCTGGGTTCAAAATCTTGGACATCCTCCCTCAGGGACATCTAGTGGAGACAGGACCCACCCAGAACACCAAGCTCACAGGCAGGACAACGGGGTGGTGGAGACCCTCTGGCACACCCAGTTCCTTCCGGCAGTAGTGCCCCCACCCACAAAGCACCCTTCCCACATTCAAAGCTAAACTAACCCTACTCTGGGATCTCCAACCCAGCCTTGGGTGTGTGCTCGCTTGGTTGCCACAAAGCACACTCCACCACGGCTCAGACTCATTTCCCCATCTGTAGGATTGGGGGTGGCCGCTTCCATCTGCCCCCGTCAGCAGGCCTGTGTCTCTGAGGGCACCAGGGTGAGCACCCACCACCTATTGCATCAATCTGGAGCCTTGGAGAGAAGAAAAAAGAATACGCTGGTTCCCGAAGGATGAGCGGGGAACCACTGTGGAGCCTCAATCTCACTTTCCAAGGATGATGCCATTCTTCCCACCCTCTGGGTCTACAAAAGGTCAGAGCAAAGCTCTCTCTCCCTCTTCCCATGCATTGAGACCCCCCCCTTCTCCCCTGGGCACTGGTGTAACGAAAGTGGGTCAGGAGCCCACCCCCACCCAACCCCATTCCCAAAAAGATGGTGGACAAGTCTACCTGGCAGGTGAGACAAACACTAATTAGGACGGTAAGTGCGTAAAAAGCCCTGGGGCCTGGATCTAGGACGGAAGATGGTCGCTCTTGAGGCCGACAGGTCCCCCAAATGTAGAATTCAGAGAGAGGAAGGCAGGCGTGAGACCCACCCCATCTGTTTGTGATAAAGGCAGGAGCAGGGTGCTTCTTGCTCAGACACAGGCCCAGATTGTGGGGGTCAGAGGACGGGAGGCTGCTGAGGCCTGGGGCCCCTGATTGTCGTGGAGTCATCCTCCAGACATGTGTCTGCCTTGGGCACCCCGTGGCCTGGTAGGGACCGTGGCACCGTCTTGGGTTGCGCCCAAAATCCACAGCTAGGATGCCAGAGGAGGAGAACCCCACTTTCCAGATGCACCACGGGGAGCAGATCTAGGCTGGGATCCTCCATGTGACTGACGAGATGTCAGTCAGAGCCTGGGGGGTGCTGAGCCCCTTCTGTCTCCCAGGCAACGGGAATCAGGCTAGCTGGCACCCATGCCCCTCCCCCATCTTGACCCCAAGGGTCTAAGCACAACCAAGCCAAGATAACTTGGGGGGTCTGGGAGAACTGAACTGTAGGTTTTCATTACGCACACACCAGGTTTCAAATCCAGGTCATAGAAGAGTTATGGATTTAGCAGTGCCCCATCCAGTGTGTCGCTAGCACGTGCCTGACGTCCACAGGCCTGTCAGGGCCCCCAAGACGGTCCTTCCTGCCTCCACAGCCCTTTAAGACTGTCCTTCTCGGGGCTGGAGAGGTGATTCAGGGATTAAGCCTCTGCCTTGCAGGCAGAAGGTCCTGAGTTCGGATCCTAGACCCCACATTTAGATGCTGGGCAAGACGGGGAGCCCTCGTTTGGTCCTGGTAGGGCGGAGGAGCTGTGAATCCCTGGGCGAGAGTAAACAGGAGGAGGTGGAGCGCGGTCCATGGTGGTTCCTGAATGCGTCCGTGGTTCTTACAACAAAACACACATGCACCACAGTGCACGCCCATATGAATATAATCTAAATTAAAAAAAAAAGACTGTGCCTTGTCCGCCTTCACACCCCCAAGAACAAAACTGCCGTTCCTGCCTCTAGGGCCCTAAGACCATTCTTCCCACCTCACAGACCACCCCAATAATGTCACGTCTATCCTGGCTTCAGGGCCCCCAAGACTGTTTCCTTCCTGCCTCAGGCCCCCCAGGCTGTCCTTCCTGTCTCAGGGCCCCCAAGACTGTCTTTCCTGGCTCTCCCAAATGCTGGTGCTCCCAGGGTGTCTGGGCCTTTCCTCTTGCTCCCTGTAGATCTGGCTGTTGTCACCTGCCTTGTCATCCTCTGCATGCTCTTGTGAGAGGGCCTCTTGTAGCCCCACCCACGTCGTAACCAAGGCTAACCCTAAACTGTTCCCTGGGCCTCTACGTCCCAAGTGCTGGCGTGACTGGTGTTAGATGTATGTTGAGCACAAAGTTCTCAAGGTATGCCCCAGGCTGGACTGGACCCTCGTGGAGCAAGATGACCCTAACCACACAACAACTCCCGCTTTAAAATAACAATCATGTGTTTTGGGTACTGACCATCACCACTAATTCCAGAACATTCCATCACACTACAAGAAAGTCTGCATGAGCCATCTCATCCTCCTCGTCAGCCCACGCCCCCATGAACCTTACTCACCTCCCATCTCTGGATCTATTCATCTTTCTGGAAGTTTCCTGTCATCTGCAGTGAGCATGGTGGCCATCCCCAGGTGTCTTGTCCCCCTGGCCTGTGGCAAAGCATCGCCCCCGTTCATAGGACTGCATAATATTCCATCATTCCCACCCACTTCTGTGGATATTTTCCATTAGCGTTGTGGTGTATGTGTGTGTGTGGTTTATGTGTGTGTTGTGTTCCAAGGGGTAGGACCTGGTTGGATCGCCCCATGGGTATGGCTCAGTGTGCCAACGTGGCGGGGCGGGGTGTGGGTATGTGGGGACACGATTCTGTTATTGTCCCATTGTATCCCGCCCCAAGTTCCCCCCAGCACAATGACCTGTCCTGCTGTCGTGCTTCACCGAAACCTCCTGCTGCGGACACGGCACGAAGGCCCCGGCGGGGGGCTGTCCGGCGCGCCTGCGGACGTGCTGGCAGGCCACCCGCGATCCGTGGGCCTGCGTGCGGCCCTCCTGACTGTCGCGCCCGTACAGCCATCCCGCCGACGGCCTGCTGGAAGACTGAGCCACAACAATTATCGCTGTCTGAACGCGGGTGGACCGGGCCTCGCTGCCCCCCCTGGAGGAGCTGGACCTCGTCACAGGATCTCGCGCACATGGAGCCGGCGCCTTTTGCAACCTGCCGCGTCTCGCGTGCTGAGTCTTCGCGGCAACCAGCTGAAGCTCATTCGCTGGCGTCTTCGGTGCCTGGGACAATCTGACCTGCGGGACCTGAACGACAACAAGTTGGTCATCCTCCTGACTGACACGTTTCAGGTCTGCGCGCCTGCTGCGTCCTGGACAATGGGCAACAACAACCTGGTGCTTCATCTTTCACTGCAGCCGGCCTTCGTCGGACGCGTGGCCATGGACGAGTGACCCTGGAGCGCGTTGCAAACCTCACCATCGCTGTCGCCGAGTCGCTGGGTCACTGCGCGGCTTGGCCCCTCGCGCCTGCGCCACCGCGGCATCGCGCGCCCTGGAGGATCGAAAACGTCTCCAGAAGCTCCCGGACTCACCACCTGGAGATGACCACCGGCCGTGGGCTGGAGGATGTGTGGCGGCGCGTCAGCCTGCGGTGGCTCAACCTACGTCGATGTCCGTATGCACGTCCACAACATCACGTGCCGTTGCTGCCTCGCCTCCTGGCGACAGCAGACACACCTGACTAGCCCTCCAATCTTTCACCATAACCCCATCAGTCACGGGCCACCGCGGGTTCCTTTCCGCGAAACTGGTGCGGTGCGGGAGCTGCACCTGGCGGAAGCTTCTGCTGGCTGGTGGAACCCACAGGCGTTCCTGGGGTTTCTGCGTCACGATCGGCTGCTCACGTTCTCGACAACCCGCTGTCCCGCTGGAGAAGAGTGGACACCTTCCACACTCGGTCACAACACGATGGGACGCGCTGCGTGCCGGCGAAATCCGCTGGGCCCTCGACTGTCGCCTGCTGTGGATCGTGGCAGAGCGGCAAGACCCTCAACTTCGACGGGCTCCTGAGCCCTGCGCCACGGCCACTGAGGTGGCGTGGTGACGCCCTCCGAACCTGCCCGACTCATTCTCTTCGATATTTCGTGTGTCGCACAGCCCAAGACGGGAGCGCAGGGCGTGCGCAGGTGGCCGTAAAAACCTCGGTGGACGATTGGGCACTTCGTGTTACGGGCCGAGGGCGGAATGGCGTGCCCACGTGTAGTGGGTGACACACCCAACGGCACGCCAGCGAGCGACAGCGTAGGTGCCGCGCGCGCGTTTGCGTGCCACACCCCGCACCACCTGCTCATCGTCGGCCACTCAGCACCATGACACGTGCACCTACATGGCGTGGCCAGCAACGCCGGGGTCAAACGAACTTACTTACTTCGCCATGCTACCGTGGGACTCAGCCACCAACATGGACCCAGGTGAGGGTCACAACGAGACGCTGGTGGTTGTCCGCTTCCGTGGATCTGAGCCACCATCCTGGTGTCCCACCACCAGGGGTTGCATCACTTCCGGCGTGTCCCTTGTTACCTCCTGCTGTTACTGTTGGATCGTGGCCAACGGCCCAACACAAAGAACACTTCTCCGTATATATTCTCTTCCGCAAGGTGGACTGCCAGACAGCTGTGTCCCAGCCAGGGGGGGCCGCAAGTCAACAGAAAATGATCTGAGGGTGCTAGGGATGGAGTAACCATCCACGCAACGCCGGTTGGCATCCATCTGTTTTTTCCCGCAAGATTCAGCAGCCGCTTTCAAGCACAGCTCACTGGAAGTAACTTCCCGTGTTTGGTAGAGGGTACATACCACCCCCGCATGGTGGAACCCTGTTTGTGTGTGTTTTTTGCAGTTCTGACATGTTTTATGAAGAGTTTCCACTTCTCGGCCCACTCTGCCTATGCTGAGCTGGCTGGGACTGACGGGAGTTTGGGGGGACACTGGGCCAAGGTGTCTCATGGTGGGGGGAACTCACAATGCTGCTTCTGGTTTACACCACAACGCCTCTACAGATCCCTCCCCCGACCACAAACCAGCCCATATCCCCCAAGATGCTTTGTGTGGGACCCATCTGCTAGAGCCACGGCTGGCCACTTCCCGCAGGAGGAGGGGACCCATGGGAAACATTGGCTCACGTTGATAGACATGTGTCTGTTTTCCCCCCACTTTCACCACCCACGAGCCGCCACGCCCTTTGGATTAGGTTGGTTGCTACCTAGCAATAATTGCCCAACCACCACCCCAAGCACCACACTATCCAACGCTCCCTACCCCATGGTAGCTCCCACACTTGTCCCAGAGAGCGATGATCCCTTTTCTCTCCGTTCTCAGTTCCCCGGACCTGTCTTTCTAACGCAGGTTAGGGGGGAGATTTGGGACCACGTCTCTAATAGGCTCCTGAGTCTATAGGAAGGACCCGGAACAGCCTCTTCTCACAAGCTTTCCGCTAGGTCATCTGATGTCCTCCCTTTACCCGGGGAAACATCCGAGTGTAGTTCCAAGGTGACGTACGTATTCTCCACGTGCACCAACTCACTTTTACGTGGACTCGCATATTCCATGGTCTGCCAGTGGAAGGGCCAAGTCGATGGGTAATGGGTCAGGCACCCTCAGGTCCATGAGGTCCTTGTAGAGGTTTGTAAAAAGGGGCCTCTACCCATCCCACTCCTGCCATCAAGCTTGGAAGTACAATGGCCCTCCTGTCCGACCCCAGAGTCCTCCACCCACAGGGATCGTCTTTCCCGAGACCTACCTCATCCCCAATCGACTTTTTCAGCCATTCTGTGTCCGCTTTGATCCTCATGGAGGACCCCAAACCACGTTCGAGCAACAACCACCCCCACATATATGCCTCCTGTCATCCACGACTGCGCTGTCTTGAGCTGGTTACAGTTGTGCAACGCCTAGAACCAGGCAACAGTGACGTGGGGTCCTCCAACAGGCTCCTGGCCCCAGTTACCATAACACAGAAGACCTTTACACAAACAAAATATCCAAGTGCCTTTGACCCACTAGAAGATAGGAGGCGGGCTGTGCCTTCTGCAGTGGGGGTACATTTCCTGGGGGTACATTTCCCGGGGTTTGCCTCCATCTCTTCCCACCCCACCCAGCTGTTTGGTTGGAATCCAGTAAAAACCTATTTAATAACAACGGTTTAAAAGAATAGTATTTATTCCTGTTAAGGGGGCGTGTTAGGAGGTTGGTTGAGGATCCCTCTTGAGGGTGGTTTCACGTGGTCCGTTTGATTCAGAAGTCACATTCAGTAGTCACCCCACAGAAACTTGGAGTCGGACAGCAGGAGGGATGAGGAGTTTCAGGATGGTATCCGGGGCTACCAGCCTGGCTACCTGGCAGTTTTATGGCCAGCTTGGGCTACCAGAGATCGGCCTGAAAGGAAAAAAAGTCACATTATAAAACCAACGACTCGGGAGCTGGAAGAATGCTCAAGGTTAAGTCTTGCCTTGTAGGCATATCCCAGAATCTCACATATAGTAACCAGGCGGAACAGGGGGGACTGCAGTATTCTGGTTCTGGTATGGTAGGCAAGGGAGCCTGTGAATTCCATCCATGGGTTCTACAACGACACCCATACCATATACAACGCACACACTCATTGAATAAAAAAAAAGTATAAACCAACGGACTCACATCTGGCCCTGCTCAGTGAGTGCTGTCCCAGCACATGGAGGCTTCAGGACCCACCCTTTACAGACCAGAAACCAGATGGAGCCTTGGGGAAACTGAGGCAGGAGCCTTGAAGGTCAAGGCTAGCCTGCACCAGGAATGAAATGACAAGCTGCAAAGGTGTGGGCTGATGACCCCGAGGCACAGAAGGGGCATTCAATCAAGACCAGATTGGAGCCTTATTCTGCAGTCCTGGGGGTTCCCTTGAAACACCCCCACATGTGTCAAGTTGCCCCCTTCATACTTCATTTAGTCTGACTCCCAGTAGAAAGCACCACCCACCGTGGGCGGGGCTCCCACATCAGCTAGATGTCTGAATCTCAGGGTCCCCAACCCAGCAGCTGGAGGCCAGCGCTTCACTTTGGGTGCGAGGGGAGGCGAGCTGTCTGGCAAGTAGTAGTAAAATAGAAACATTAGATCCAACATGATATCAACACACGACCTCAGGAACGATCCCTCCGAGGGGCTTTCTTCGCATTCATGAACAGGGCACAGTGTGGGGGGGGCGCAACGCCCACTCCTCAGCTCTCTAGAGTATAGCCAGAAGCAAGCGTCGGGTCTCTTGGGGAGAGGGGTGCCCCGAGCTCACAATCTCAAGCCCAAAAGACTGAGAGTGTCCGGAGCAAGGGTGGCGTTTGGGACAGGGATGGTCAGTCCAGTTAGTTGGAAGCCCTGCCGGCCGTGCCGCCCCCCACAGCGCGCGTGGACCTCTGTCCCTCGGGCGGTTTTTGTGGAAGGAGATAGACAGTGGTGGCCGTAGGCGCTCCCGCAAATTCTAGCAGAGCTGTCGAAATCTGAGCCGGAAAAGGGGGTTCTGAAAGAGAACACCGAAGGTACCAGGGCCACACCCAGTGAAAGGAGAAGCACTCCCTGTCTTGTCTGCCCTCTGGCAGGGGTCCACCTGGAGCTCGATGTAGAGGCCAACCGCCACTCCACACCGCGCTCCATGTGACCTGGCGTGGCCTCTGAAGCAGGACTAGGAGTGAATAAAACCGGTACCGTGGCTGGTAGGGGTGCTGGACGTGGGCTCCACTCTGTCACAATCAGCCGCTGATTCCTTGCGAGCCCCGTAGCGAACCCGTGGCCCCTAGCACACCCCACTACCCCCACCCTGACAGGCACTCACGGTTGCAGAGCAGGCTGGCTCAAGATGTGATCCGCTGGCTGTCCCATCGCCCACCTGGGATCCTCGGGTGGTTGAGGGGCATCAGGAGCACCACCGAGGCCCGACCACGGGTGACCCACAGCAGTGCAGTAGCAGCCCTGTAGCTGTGGGCACAGTTGGCTTGGTCAGGGACCCTGATCCAGCCTCCCCATAGGCCCATCCTCCTCCTGCCAGCCTCAACACGGACGAACTGCATCATCCATTGCGCAGTCGGCCGGCTGTGGCCTGCGGCTGCCCGTTCCCAAAATCTGAGTGAGCCCTACTACCCCCCTCTCAAGATGGCTCTCGCAAAAGGCATACCAGATGGGTGCCCCCCAACTGCCATCTGCAGAGGCTAACCCCCAACCTGCACCAACCTGGCCCCCAATGACTCTGAGCCCCCTGTACCCCCCAAAGACCTCTCTCCAAACCTAAGCACTACCGCCAGCCCCCAACAACCACCCCAACTCAAATCTTACACCCACCACTCTTATCAAGTCCTGCTCCTTTTGATCTACTTACTCTCCAACTACTCCCCACTTAGGAAGTTCAAAAATCTGACCACCACAGAACCCTCCCCATCCCTTCAGTCCTCAGTTCTAATCTCCCCAGAAGTCCCAATTTGATCATGCTGGACCATACCACCAAACATCCGCCCAACCAGGCAACCCCCCAAATGCAACAGTGATCCTCCCATAACAACCCAAACCTAAGCCCAAACTCACAACACCCATAAACCAAAAAAGAGGCCTCAATAACAACGGAGTCTAGCGCAATCCTCTACTTGAGAATCCACCTGGCACACTCCCCAAATCCAAGTCCTTCAAGCTACAAACCCCCCAAAAACTGCTCCCAGCCCTCCCCCACAACCCAAACAAACCTAAACTTCTTGCCCAGTCACTGCAGGGCGCAAACCCACGGACGTTCCCACGGCCTTTTCTAAATTACACCCTGGCTTCCTGTCACCCCCCAAATCCAGACTGACCCCAAAAACCAAGTTCTCACTCCTCCTAAGACCCTCCCTGGTACTAAACACCCTCAAGTCTGAGTCAGAAGCCCATACCTCAATGAACCCTAAATCCATTCTGAGTGCATTCCAGTCACGAGCCCCAACTGAAATTCTCAAACCCTGAACGCTGATAGGAAAAAAATCAATCCAGTCATTCATATATACGTGGCCAATCTTCATTGCTACATCCAAAATCCAGTCCAGAAGATGGTGATTCTCATCCGTAGTGAAACTCTTCTACTGTACCTCAAACCCAGCGAGTTTCCGATCGGCTGCGGCCTCCCTAACGAACCTTATACATCGCCCCCTTGAAGAATCCTAAAAAGACCTCCAAGCAAGTCGTAGCCCCTCCTTTCTCACCCTACGGAGGCCACTAGGGCCCTTGTTCTTCTACCCCTGCGGCCCAGTCCGCATAGAGCGCCCCGTCGCCCGTCCCTCGACAATCGCCCGCGGCCCCACTTCGCCCGCCGCCCGAGATTTGGCGGCCTAGCAAGAAGAGCCTGGTTCGCAAGTTCCCGCGGCGTCCGGCCCCAGCGCCAGGGGAGGGTAGGAGCGGGGGAAAAAAAATCCGCGTCTACCGTGCGCTGTCTGGAGCGTTCGTGGGCTGGCGGCTGCTTGCCTTCTGGAGCGCCTTTAGCGCCGCCTACAGGAGATCGGACTCGCTGCGCAGGCGAGGACGGGCAATGGTGAGGTCTGGTGGGCTGGGCCGGCGTAGATTGTTTATCACCCTCCTCTCCACGACGTGGCGAACAGTGGCGTTGAGGATCCGCTGCAGGGAGGGATTTCACCATCGCCCCGCTGGGGTCAAGACCAGGAACCCTACCCCCTATACGCGCCGCCCGCCGCCGCTCTCCCTTCGTAAATGCGGCCGCCGCCGCCGCCGCCCGCTTTTATAGGCGCTGCCGCGCCGGGCCACGACCCCCGCACCGCGCAGGCGCAAAGGTGGGCGCGGGCGGAGCCGGCGACCCCCCCCGCCGCGCGAAAGGATACCAGGCCTCGTCCCCGCCGCCCCGCACCTGCCTTTCTCACCTCAGCCCCCGCCCCCGTCCGCGCATATAGTCCTGAGCGCAATGGCGCCGCCGCCCCCCCGCACCTCACGGGTCCATGATGTCACTGCCACGTTGCGCGTGTCGAGAAATGAGGGGTTTCCGGGAGTCGGTCCCCATGGCAACAGTTGTATCTGCCTGGACGACCTTGTAATATTCCCGCAGTTTTAGGGCCTCGGCTCAAGGACACGACTAGCAAACGACACACGTAATTACAAAAAGAAACAGCAACGTGGGGGCAAGTATTCGCGGCGCGCGTGGCACCGCGGTACAGGTGTTCCGAGTGTGCGAGGTGTCGCGGCGCGCGGCAGGGGGAAAACCCCCGTGTTGCCAGGAGTGACCGGGGGCAGCACCCTGCATTGCTTCCCACCTCCTTATTGCGTTGATCTGGGCTTTGCGAGGCTCCGCCTGTCCGGGCGGAAATGCACGCCGCCCCCCCGCATTCTTTGCTACTGGAGGCGTTTCCACGGTATCTGGACCCAAATTCATGACTTTTTCTACTGATATGAGGCCAGATCTATTAACCCTAACGGTGGAGCCGCTGCGGCGGACCGGGCTGTGAGTTACAAGCCGACCAACTCCAGAAAATGCTCCTTATCTCAAACAACAAAACATTCAAACGTCACGAAGATTGGATTTAAGCAAGCAGTACAATGGAGGTGTTGGTAGGTGATGTTCGCAGGCTGGATCACCAAGTCCAGGTAGCCCCATTCTGGGCGCTGACTCCAACCCACAGCCATCACGGTGCATCCGGAGTGGAGTCCTAGCCTGTGTTCCTGGGACTTAGGAAAGGCCCACTTTCTCTAGATATAAGGGACCCTCTGAACCAGAGACACCGAGGGAGAACAGGATGGAAAGAAATGGTCATTCGAGGAGGCTGGTATCTAGCCTGATGGCAAAAGAGAGGTGTAAATGCCATACATGAGGTCCTCAATGTGGCGCGTGTGCATGGTGCATGTCCTGGTCAGAGGTCCACTTGTCATGTCTCGGAGACCAAGAAAGTATTTTGTAAAAAAGGAAGTGTTGGCTGTGGATTCTTGTTCTTGTTCCGCTTTTAAACATTTTGGGAAGCTGGCTTTGCCCTTCCGGCCTTCAAAAGACAGAGCTGGGAAAGTCCAGAGCCAAAGCAAAAAAGGAGGTGGAAGCATCCATGTGTTCCCAATTTCAACTTTGGGGCCGCACACACAATTAAAAACTTGAGAAGGAAGCATTAGAAACATAGCCAGGCCTGTATTTGCCTACCACACTTTGGCTTTTTGCTGGCCTCTGACACCTCTGGTCTTTATCAGGGGCAAGGAGGCATGGTGTGGGGGATTGGTACACTCCAAGTCTGGATGTTTTCTGTCCTTGGTCCCTCTAGGCCCAGTTAGTGCTGAGCTGAGACCCCTCCTTCCTTGGCCCCTCTTTTCTTCTTGGTTATTCTTTTCGAATTAGGGGTGTCTCAAGGTAGCCCAAGCTGACCTCAAAATTTACAGCAATCCTCCTGTCTCTGGCTGGAGCCCTGGGTGGGGGTTCTTGAAGTGTTCACACACTCATTTGCAAACGTGATTGGTGGGGCACAGCACTCACCCCACACACATGCACACCCCAGTCACACCCCACAGGAGGTGGGGAAGTGGTGGGGGTGGGGAGCCGAGAAGAGAAGCCCAGGGGGCAGCATGGGGCTATGGAACATAAGACCAAAAAAAGCAGCAGCTAAGGAAGTTGTTTCTTTTTTATTCTTTATTCAATTGTGCGTGGTGTGCGTATGTGTAGTGGGTGTGTGTGTGTGTGTGTGTGTGTGGTGTGTGTGTAGAACCAACGGCAATTCGGAACCACCATGGACCGCCTCCACCTCCTCCTTGTTTACTCTCCCAGGGATTCACGGCTCGCCCTACCAGGCAAAGACGTAGGTGCTCCGCTTCCCTGGTCTATACGTGGGTCGGATCGAACTCAGGACCTTCCGCCTGCTAGGCAGAGGCTTAACCCCTGAGCCACCTCTCCAGCCCGGAAGTGTTTTCTTGAAAGCCCACTTACATCTATCTTTCCAGAAACAGACTTCTGAGGCCTGCCCCCTGTCCTCCCGGTCAACAAAGTGTTTTGTAAATGTAATCATATTTATTTTTAAAAGTACTCAGAGGGGTACTGTGGAGGCCCAAGAGTTGGCATCGAGGAATCCCACCCCGATTGTCGTCTGACCTGCCTCCATTGTCTGCTCTGAGGTTCACAAGTTTGCTTTTACGGGGTAGAAGGGACACGTGGAGCCATGTGCACCTGGTGGTTTTCACATGTGATTTCGGATGGGAATTGGGGCCTCTTCTGTTCGCCAGGCAAGAGAAGTTAAACAAGCTGTAAGGGGTTAGAGAGCCGCGCTCAGGCTTAAAATTACTCCATCTGTGCTGGTGGGGGGAAGGCATACTCCAGCTGCAGAACCTGGAGTGGACTGCACTTCCAGCCAGTGAGGTGGAGCCGGGGAGATCCCAGGAGCAAATCAGATCCGATGTGGTAGAGCCATCTTGGGTGATTCCCAAAGTTACTGTTGTCCTCCACGGGAACAACACAGTGTATATGTGACACACCACACTACTACACCATTACGCACATCACTGTCCTCTCTAACTAACTACTAACTCTAAAATATTTCAATAAACAGATGAGGGCAGGCTGTGTTTGTGCCTAGAAATGAGGCGCTTCCTGTCTCCCTGCCCCACATCCCCTGGACCCCCGCTTTTTGTTTTCTGCAGCTGGTTTTGTCCTTTGAGGGGTCACAGTTGGCTTTGAACTTTGCCAAAATTCTTCTACCTCATACTTTTGTTCTGACGTATCAACATACGCACTGAGGTTTTCTCTCTCTCCCTCCTCATTCATTCTTTTCTTTGCTTTCTCTGATTTCTATGTGCCGAACGAATCTTTGAATCATGATCCACTGCCTCTACTCTTGAACACGAGGTAACCCTGTTTCAAAACAAATAAAAGTAAAAAGGACCCTCCCCAAAAGGCTTGAGACCAAGCCGGATCAGCAAATTGACTCGTGTGCCAGCCAAGACCACCTATTAGATACATGTGTCAGCTTGAACCACAGCGGGCTGACCCTTTAGGCACATCTACGAAGAATTTAATGAATGCAAGTCTGTGAGGGATTATTGATTGATGTGGAAAGTCCCAGCCCCCACAGTAGGTGGGATTATTCTCTGGGCAAGCTTGCTCAAAGCTTAACTTGGCTACTGACTGTGAACAGATGCCCAGAGCTCAGCCTCCCGTTGTCCTGTTGACACCTGTAGCCAAACTGCTCTTCTCCGGTTCTGAGAGTTTCCAGTCCTACCCCTGGTGGAACGGTGACTTGGGGGGTCGGTGGCCAATGTTTACCAAGGTGGGAGTGGTGCTGCCCAAGAATGTTTCACATGTCTGGGTACCAGGCCATGTGGGAGATGAGAGGAAACCCCAGGAAGAATGTGAGGCCTTATGCCCCACCCCACAGTGACAGCTTACCCTCCACCCAGGTGCCCATGTCACCAGTTGTGGACACACACACACAACACACACACACAAACCCACACACACAACACACAACGGGAAAAAACTTAGGAAAATAGAAATAAAACAAAATTTTTAAAATGGTGTGCCCTGTTTTGGGGGGAGAGTTGTGGAGGAAGGGGCTAATTCAGCTGGAGCTGCAGAGCTGGGCAATTTAGTCAGCCCTGGGTCAGAATACAAAGTGAGGACATCAGAGAGAGGGCCCAGCTGGTCAAGAGCTGGTTCACGAAAACCTGGTGACCTGAATCCAATCCCGTGTGTGTGTGTGTGTGTGTGTGTGTGTGTGTGTGTATCAGAGGACACTGTGTGTCCTTGTGGAGGACTAAAGTTGTCTCAGGAATCATCGGTTGTTTTACCCTCCTTTCGTGCTGAAGCTCTAAAATGGAAAAAAAAAATCATAATATAAAGGTGTCTGGGATGTGGACTCAGAGGGAGAATGACCAGCCCCATCATACCTTTCGTGGGGCCCGGGTGGGGTTTAGAGATGGTAGTGTCCTTGGGTTCAGCCAGCACTATGAGACAGACAAGCCTCATAAGGCTGGGCTTGCCTAACATCTCTCACAGAGGGCATGTTCGAAGCAGCACATGTACTAACGCTTCAAAACATTGCTTTGAATCCAGGGAAAGTGGTTGGGTGGTTTCAGAGCGACCTGCCTCTGAGGACCGGCAGTTACACCCTGTGGGTGATGGGGCTGCCTCTGGGGGCGGAGAGCAGAAATTCACCCTGGGTCCAAGCCCCATGGCCCAGTGTGTGGGGGTAGGGGACATGCTGACAGTTAACTTCGTTCCCTGCCTCCGTCCCTGGCTACCTGGTTCTTGCTGATGATGGCCCTTTACAGATGTTCACTGGCCACCTTATGCTGTCTGTCTTGGCACACCTCTCAAACTCAATCCTGTTTGCTGGGACCAGCTGGGACACTGTGTGTAAGGGGCCAGGGCCACACCTGGCAGAGGTAGGCGAGGTAGGGGGGTCCTAAGAACCTTGGGGGAATCAACTGAAGCTCAAGAGGTCCCCCAGACCTGGGCCATGTCTCACAAAACCCTTGAGGCCAGCAACTTCGTGCCCCACCAACCCTCCCCCCCACCGTGCCTGGGCCTACCCCCAACGGCATATTCTTGTGCTAAAAGCCCTGTCTGGCAGAGCTTGGTGATCTCGGAAGACACCCCCTTCCCAAAAACAGCCAGACATTGTGGTTGACCCTAAGCTTGGGCATTGGCATAGCCTTGATCCCAGTGTCTGGGACATAGGGGGGAAGGGCAGGTGGTATCCCCTGACATACCAGTCAGGGTGAGGGCCAGGATCCGTGCTGTGTCTGGGATCAACAGTGACTTCCATTGCCTGGGCAATCCTGGGCAAGGTGGGGCCGTGGGACCATCTGAAGGAAAGGGCCCGGGAGGAGGCCAGGACGGGTCTTGCTGGACTCAGACATCGGATAAAAATAGTGGTGATGTCAGAGGACATGAGCGCGAAGTGTGGGCTCACCTCTTCAGCTGTGTGGCCCAGGCAGGATCCAGAAAGCCTTTCTGGGCTCCTGGGGCCAGCAGGTGCGAACTACATGAGGGCCAACTGGGGGGGTCTTCGTTGTACTGGGCAGGGGGAACAGGGATATAGGTGGGCCTGGGGGCCAGAGAGGGCCTAGGTGTGTAAGGGGAACTAGTAAAGGGAGGGAGGGAGGAAGGACAAGAGAGGGAGAGAGGCGGAGGGAGGGAGAGAGCAGAGCAAGCTGGGTAAGTCTGCCCCCCCCATCTTACAGTCCAGGGGCTCCAGCGTTCTCCATGTCAACCAGAGATTGGATGCTCTGGACGGTGGCCTGGGCAGGCTGCCTGCACAGGACCAACTTCCTGCTGGAGGAGACCAGCCCAGCCAAACGGCTCAAGGCACAAGGCTCGAGGTACCCTCTCCACTTAAGCCTTGTGGCTTGGCTTAGAGACCCACGGTAAACTCTGCATGGCAAAATTTGCTTTGTGGGTCTGCAGGGAGCACCAGAAGAAACACAGGGTGTGTGGGGGATCAGTCACACGACCTGAATATGAATTTCTTCCTACCACAGAAGTCCTGTGTTGTGTCTTGAATGGAAGTTACACATACACCCCCTTCCCAGGCAGTATGGACTGGACAGTAAGGGGGGGGCGGGGTGAGTGGGGGACAGGCTTGTCCTGTCGTAATCTCCCTCCTTTCCACCTGCAGGACAACCTAGGCTGTAGACTCTAGAAGCTGGACCTCCCAATAAGTAGCTATGAGTACCGGGAAGGTCTCTCCCTCCCTTCCTCTGCCTCCCTTGACGGGGTAGCCCAGGCTGCATCAAACTCACTAGGTTCCCAGGGACCCAGATTACTGTCTGCATGGACTGGGGGACAGGTGCTTCAGCCCACAAACACAAGGAGAGCAAGTGTTACACTCGGACCCGCCAATCCAGTTTCCTCCTCACGGGTAGCCCAGGCTAGCCTTGGGCTACAGTCCCATGTCCTGGGATGACAGTATGGGCAAAGGCACCTGGAGGGTGGTCTAAAGTGGAAGGCAACCACCCCATTGTCCCTGAACACCCCCTACCAGGGTTCGAGAAAGCTGTAGTGGACGGAGACCCAGGATAACAGGAGAAGGAGCAGGAGGTCAAAGGGGCCCAGCACCCAGCAAGGAGTCAACAAAACTGAAGTGGCAAGTGCAGTTTTGAGGCAGGACAGTGGGGGTGGCCTGTCAGGGGAATAGTTGTGGGTCGGAGCAATGGGGGGCAGCGTCTAAGTGGGTCTTCCCAGGACTGGGAGGCCATAGGTGTGGTGATGCAGGTGGGTGGGAGCCGGGTGCAACAGGGGTGCCTCTGCATCCCTAGCTGCACACTGGACCATGCAGTGTCTGCGGATCGTACCAGGGCCAACAAAAAGTCGACCACCCTGGCATCACCTCAGGACGGAGCCAGACCTGTCCTAGAGGGACATGACCCTAAAGTGTTTGTGATACTGGCCACAATGGTGGCCCTCCGGGGCCGCGGTCCAGCTGTGTTGGGTGTGAGCTGGGGCTCCGGGAAGGGAACAGGAGTCCAAAGTCTGCCCCCATCCCCCCAAACTCACCATCTTCCCCAACCCCCCAACGGGAGGATGTTGGTGTTGGGGAGTCCTCTCTTGGGCAGCATGCCCAGTGATCCCCCTTGTCAGCCTCCCCCTCCCACACAGCCCAGTTGGAGAGGGGCGTAGCTACACCCAGTTTTCAACAGGGTGGTAGATCAAACTTGGTCCCCTGGATTGTGTAGCCATTGGCCCCACCTGTTTGTTTTGGGGCACAGTGTCCTGGAACCCAGGCTGGCTTGGTGGAACTTCCTTGTGGCTGACTAAGGGGATTTATTTTCCTCCCATATGCAACTCACTGGGGTTACCAAGAGGGTACCACTGGCCAGGGTTAATTTATTTACTGTGAGCCAGAGCCGTTCTGTAGCCCAGGCTAGCCAGCTGGCCCCAACCGTTTTTCCCCAGTCCTCTGTGGTGGAGGTGTATGTGGAGGGATGTTCTCCCAGAGAAGGTTCTCAACCTACACTGGACCCACCAAAGGATCCTGGCACTCCCCACTTCCTCCTCAGGCTCTAGGAAACACAGCTATAGGACAAGGGGGGGGGGTAACCTTGGAGAGCTTGACCTGCAGCCACTGGGAGGGGTGGAGCCCCCATGGTGGGAAACTGCTAAGGAGACAGAGAAGGGGGCACTGGGGTTAGTGTTTCCTCGCTCAGACCGACTTTCCGCGGGGTCCAGACGCGTGTGACAGGAGGGAAGCAGCGTACCAGCAGCTGCCCCCTCAGGAGGTGGAAGCCCCACAGCTCGCTGCTCAAGAAGCCGCAGGCGGCCCCAATAAGTACCCCTTCCCAGAAAACGTGGGAAGGCGGTGGGAGGCCGGGAGGTTAGCTGGGTGGACACGACTCCAGGATACCCCCTGTCGCTGTTCTGCAGTCTAAGCCCGCAGTCTCTGGGCCCTCATCAGGGCCCCCCGCACCCCAAGCGGGGCCCCCCCCACACCCGAGGCAGGGAGGGAAGACAGGTCTGACGTTCCCTAGAGCCAGGAGGCTGCGGAAAATGTCCAGGGGGAGTCTGGGGAGGCAAGCGAAGTGGCGTCCGAAGAGAGCTCGCGCTTCCCGCCGAAGAGAGCCTAGAGAGAGACCGCCGAAGGCTGCGAAGCCGGGGAAGGAGGAGAAGAAGCGGAGAGCGAGCGATTCCGAGGAAGGAGGAGAGGCCGTCTGGTTCTTCCAGGGAGTCCCGGGAAATTCTGCCCCGACCACCTGGGAGGCCACGAAAGGAAGCCGCCACGTCCGTGGGCGCGGCCCCCAGGAAGCCCTGGAACCCAGGAAGCGGTCCCACTTGGGTTTCCCCAGGACCACCATCACCCAAAGCGACTGGTGTCTCCTAGGAAAACAGAAGCCCCGCGCGGGTCAAGGAGCGGAACTGAAGCGGGCCTGGGCTTGTGCACCCTGGGGACCAAATGCAGCAGCTGCCCGCACCCTGAACCTGGGCCCCGGGATCTAAGCGACTGGCCATAGCGACACTTACTTGCCTCGGAGCGGGGATGAGGGTCGATCAGGCCAGTGAGGTGAGGGGAGACCATCCTACGCCACATGGACACCCCCAAATAATGTTTGCTGCTCTTTTTTGGGGGGGCTTGAATAAATTGGGGGTCACCGGCAACCGCACTCGGTGGCCACCGTGTTAGGCACGTGGTGCGCGCTAATGCGCTACTGCGACAGCGTGATGAGGAGCTTGGCGGCGGGCACTCAGCAGGGCGCGCGGGCCGGAGGGGGGTACCCTCGCGCCTGCATCTTCAGCAGCAGCACCATGTGGTTCCGTTAATGAAGGTTGCGGTTGGACTGCGGCCAGGCGGATGTGTCCTGGCAGTTGTTGGCGCGGTAGGTGTCCGGGATAGCACAGAGGCGCTATGCGCGCAGGTCACGTTGAAGCTAGCGCAGAGAGAAGGGCCAAGATGGAAGTCGCCCCAAGACAAGGAGCTGCGGCTGGTACGGTGTCCCTGGGGCCCCTGCCGCGCCGCTTGACGGACAGCCCCTGCAACGCCTTCAGCAGCAGCAGGGTGCGCGGGTCCTGGGGATGGCCCGAATCCCCAGGGCAGAGCGCCAGTAGGCGCGCCAGCAACGGCAAGCGGCAGGAGGCAGGGCCGGGCCGGGAGACCCCCGCAGGTCAGCAGCCGCCACCCGCAGCTCCACGGCCACCCTGCGTGCCAGGCTCTCGGCCCAGGGTGCCAGACTCTCGGCCCAGAGCGTCGACCCGGGCCTGGCGGGGCCGCCGAGGCCCCGGGGACCCCCTTGGCCGGCGCCATCAGGAGTAGCAGCGGCTCCTTCCCGTGAAGGCGCTCCAGCGCCGCGGGCTCCGACAGGTTGCGGGGAGCTGGCCAGGGCGCCAGGGTCCAGGGCCAGGCCCCGCGCTCCAGCGCCGGGCGGGGGATCTCCGCAGCGGTCCACACCAGCGAGTGAGCGTTCCGAAAGGGTCCGTGGTGCTGTGGGGCGGCTCCTCCTCAGGCCCTCGGAACCCTCGAAGCAGAGGCCCCGCCAGAGATGTGAGCGCCTGAGACCATAGCGCTGCCCCCCCCCCCGGCCTCCTGAGCCTACCTGGCTGTTGGGAAGGGCATGGTGTCCAGTTGGCCCAGCGCGGGCTGTGGCCCAGATCGGGGCGGGGGGGGGGGGGGGGAGACGGGGGGGACCAGGTGAGCAGGGTTAGGGTCATACGCGTGAAGCAGCGGGGCTCGAGCTGAACAGCAGGGGCCTGTGCAAACTATGGGGCGCTGGGGGCCTGCGGGGTCTGAGTCAGCCGCTGTGAGACAGCCACGGGCCGGCGCTCCCGTCGTTGTCTTTCCCCCGGGGTCACATCCCGTCTCTGCGGGGCCTGAAGGGTGAGCATCAGCTAGGACCAACTCAGGCTCGGCTGGTGGCCACGCCTTAGCATAGATAGTGGGGTTGCTTAGTGGGGCACAAGACTCAGCGGAGATGAGGCGAGGGTGGCCAAGGTACATGCACCAGGGTCCCAGCTCCTCACAGGTCTTGGTAGACTTACAAGCGTATCATTTCTCCTGAACTGCCCCACCCCCAGCCCCACCCTGTGGTGCTCCCCAAAGGGTATCTGCCCATCTGGGAGCCCACCCCTGGTAAGGATGAGCTTGGGGCCAGTCCCGGGGTGCACCACCAGCTGGGGTCTTTCCCACCAGGCTCCTGGAACCTCAGCAAGACAGCCGGCTCCCAAGTCACTGCCAGACAGGACAAAGGGGATGCCTGAGAGCCTGAACCCTGTGCCCTCCACAGGCAGTAACTTCCAGAGCTCTCATGAGGTCTGCAGGCCTGAGGTGATCCTTTCTGTGGCCAGGAAGAAGGGGTCGCAGGGAAGGCTTCCAGTGATGAGGGATGGGTCTCCTGGGAGACCCTTGGAGGTAGGGCCTGCGGCTAGGTCAGACGGTGAGCTCCCTGCCCCCACCTACCTTCAGCCAGGTGCAGAGCAAGGAGCTGCTGTCCACTAAACTCTCTCAGCCAGGCTCCCAGATGCTGCAGGGCCCCCAGAACTGAGTTGGAACTGCATATCCTGAAGATGGGCAAATCTTGCGGCTGTCAGTGGGAACGCTGCACTGCCCCCAGAAGTCATGCTCATAGCTACCTAGGCCCCCCACTACCCTCAAGGGGACTCTGCTCATGTTGCCCCCCTCGGTGTCACCAGACCACAGGGACTGGCCCCCATTCTTGAGGAAGATGAGCCCCCCCATGGCCAGCAGCCGGCTCTCCCAAGGAGGCTGCAGCTCCCAAGGACACTAGCAGCAGCAGCTGAGTGGGCCACCTAGTCAGGTGCTATGTGGAGCTGGGGGCACTTGTTTATTGTGGTCCCATGCCTGCTGGGAGGAGGGATCCGATCAGCGCACAGCTGACTTAGGAGGACAGGCTACGTCCCCTACTGAGTCCAGGGGAGGGATGTGGCTATCAAAGGGGCCTCTATCCCAGCTGCCTGCACCTGTCCTGAGGCGAAAGAGGGACTGGAGTTCGCCTCTTCCAACTCGGGGGGTCCTGGGGACAACAGCTTGCCAGCAGCCACCATGGGCCAGTCATTCAACCCACAGAAAAGACAACAGCCAAAACAACAGTGAACCCGATGCAGGGGGGGAGACGTTTAATGGGGTGAGGGCACACAGATACAAAACAGAATGTGGCGGAGCAAGCTTGTGCGGCAGTGGCTCAGTGCCAGGGGGAGGGAGAGGAATGTTCCCGGGGCCCTCGGAAGGGAGAGGGGGGTTCAGCATGGGAGGCTCGAAGCTGGGTGACACCCAGGATTCGGGGATGAACCCTGGAGGCCTGAGAGGAGTGCACCCTGGGGCTGAGGGTGAATGCCCTGGGACAGCAGGGTGAATGAAACCCCTGGGCCTGGACTTGTTAAGGAGTCGGCTTGGGTGATTCCTGGGGCTGAGAGTGCACCCTGCTGAATGAGGGAGGATGGACGCCTGGGCGGCGGGTGGACGGCCCGGGGGCAGGGGGGTGAAACCAAGAGATGTTGGGGGTGGACACTGTTGTGGGTGGGTGTACCCCATGAGCGGGAGGATGCACTCCAGGAGGTGGGTGCACACTGGGCTAGGGGTGCCCAAGGAGTTGGCAGGCGGCATCTGGGGGCGGGTGCAGGGGTCTTGAGGGAGCCGGCCCCGTGGGGGGCATCGGGGCTAAGCAGGCCTCCGGTGGGGGCCAAGGGATCAGGCAGCGGAGGCCGCGGGGAAGGACGTTCATAGGGGGGGTGGGGGCCGCTTCACTCTGGGGGTCAGCAGGGAGGGCAGGTGTGCTGGGGGCTTCTCCATCTGAAATGGAACGGAGGAGGAAAAAGGAAAAAACATCAGAGGGGTATGTCGGGTGCTGTGGGGGCCTTGTGGGGGACACATGAGGCTGATTGCCCAGGATTTTGCCCTGGCACAAACCTGCTGGTCTCTCGATTCCAGTGGTTCCAGAAACTTGCCCACTCGGCCTGTCGATCTCCCTGCTGGGGAACCTGGGAGGGGGAGGAAGATGCGTCCTTCGGGGAGGAGAAAGGGGAGGAAGGAAGGGGAGGCTCCCAAACCTTTTGGGGCGGTAGGGGCAGACAGACGCCAGCACATCAGGCCATTGCCCTGTGCTGGTCAAGTCTGGACTCAGAGTTCTCTGCAAATGGGATTCTGAAACTTTCTGAGTTGACCCAGAGGACACAGTAGGGCAGTGGGGGACTCCATCTACCTGCAGAAAGATGCCAGAGGGCAGAGCCCGATTCGGGCACCATACCAGCTAGTATCTCAGGACCTTTGTACAGGCGGTTCCTGCTCTCTGCCCCACCCATGTCCCTTCCCCTGCTGCCTCCTGATATATTCTGTGATTGCCTGGGACAATTCCTCTCTCTGGAGAGGCTGGGGGGGGCTTGGGGAGTTTATTTTTGAGACCCCCTCTGAGCAGGGATTCGTGGAGGGCCTCCTTTACTGGCTTCCCTTGTCCATGAGATGCTTAATAGGCGGCGGGAGGGGGCGGGGACCTGTAGGGTGTGCATGAAGGAGACTGTGCATTTGTCCAGTATGACCCCAGCACCATCCCTTGCCTTTTCTGGGCCCAACTACTCCCCCCCCACAGTTCCACTCGGCTTCTCTGGGGCACTGTCTTGGGGGGGGCACAAGGTAGAGGGCTGGGGAAGGTCACAGCTTTTCTGGTGACACCTGGTTACCACTGCAGAGTGATGGATGTTATCATGGAGATGGACCACCTGAGCGCATCCCCTGACTTGGAAGTGTGGGCGGGGCTGGGGTCAGGAGGAGGGGGCTGCCTAGCAGGACTCATCACCCAGAGCTGCTTGTCTGGGGGGAAGTGGAGGGGTGCAGGCTGAGGGGGTCCCCATGTTGTATCCCTCAGCAGACCTCCCTGTTACAGAATGACTCACCGTGAAAAGCTTCTGTCGGCGACTCTGGCAGCAGGTGGGAGACATTGGGTGGTACTCCCCCATGGCTCCTCCCCCCACTCTAGAAGGGGAGGAGACCTGTGGGTCTTTTTGCTTCCCTTTGGGTTTTCCCAGGCTCGGTCCACTAGGGCAGGAAGTGCAGGCCGCCACTATTTCCGTCAAGCATTTTTACCTGGGATCTGGCATTTGAACTCAGGTCTTTTGCCTCGTGTGGCAGAGGCTTAACTTCTGAGCCACCTTCCCAGTCCCACAACTTAAAAAAAGTAAAGAAATAGGTTCTAACCCAATCATCAATCCAGGTGCAGGCCTGTCACCCCAGCATTGGGGAGGTGGAGGCAGCAGATTAGGGGATCCAGGCTGGCCTGGGTGACATGAGACTCTGTTAAGAAGGAAAGGAAGAGGGGGGGTTCTCGTATGTACACAGTCAAAGGACACTTTCAGAAGTGAGCCCCATCATGGGGCTCCTGAGGATCGAACTTGGGGCTCTAGGTTTCCACAGACACCTGAGCCGCCAAGGCCTCTCGCCTTCCCTGTATATATCCCCTTCTCTATCGGGAGATTCCACCACTGCAGTGTGGAGCAGGCTTGCCCTCTGGCCTCCGAGGGACCCTGGCGGGGCTCTGTCCAGTTCCATAGCTCAGGGGGCAATTGATGGCCTCAGGGTAGACACCTCCTTCTCCCTGTGGTTCTTCCGGCATTTGCTTGTCTGTGTTCTCGGAAAGCTTTCCTGTGCACTGACTTCTCTCCCTCGGTTCTGTGCTTGGTGGTGCTGGGGAAATCCAGACCCTGACCCGCCCCCCAGCCCTCCCTGAGGAAGTTGGGCTGTCACTCTCCCTCGGAGCCCCGCCCCCAGCCCTCCCTGTCTTGGGTTAGGTTCTTCACCCCACACCACCCTACGTTCATCCCCAAGCCCCGCTCCTGTCTTTTGCTTGGTGACCACAGGACCTCTTTGCACCTGGGATAGTCATGGGTCCTGTTGGTGGGGTCCACCCCCAAGGACGGTGACCAAGTGGAGGGACCTGGGGTTACTGACCAGGGCCCTGAACAGATACTAATCCTGAGAAGATTCAGATGGGAGGGGCTCAGGTCATTTATTGTGTGAGACCAAGATCCCCCATCCTGTGTTCTGGAAGCTTCCAGACTGACCAGTGCAGACAGGGAGTTGGGGAGCGAAGAAGGGTCCCAGCTGAGTCATGGGACTGGGTACCCTAGGGTGCCTTGGCTCTGCTCTGTCTCTCTGAGGGGATCCCCAGCTCCAGGCGCCACCCCTTTCCGACTCCTGTCCACCCCTCCAGAAACATCTCCCACCAGCTCCAGTGGCAGAGGTTCCTGGTCTGCGTGGCTCCCCTTGTGAGCTCTTTGGGGTTTCCCTGAAGCCACCTTTTGGCCTTTTTGACCCAAGAACAGCGCAGGGACTGGGGTTTGTGAGAAAGAGATGACCCTTCTGTTCCTGTCTCCCCTCTTTCCACCCTCCTTCCCTCTTTCCTCCCTCCCTCCCTTTCCTTCTCTGTAGCCTGACTGACCCTGAGCTTCTGACCTTCCGCCTCCACCTTCCCAGTGCTGGGGTGACAGGCATATGCCACCACGCCGATCCACAGTGCTGGCGCCAGAGTCCAGGACTTTTGCCCCCTAACCCCACAAAAACCTCCCCCTCAGATGTGAATCTTACTCTGTCTCTGTGCCACAGCTAGGGGCTATGGGAGCTGCAGGGAAAGAGGGGCTGTGATCCCGGGTTGGTTGCTCTCCCTCTCTGTGCCTCAGCTGGTGTAGGCACCAGCCAAAGCTCTTCTCAGACTAGGCAGTTGAGTGTGTGTATGTGGGGGTGGCAGGCTGCCTCAGACACCCTTAGATCTTGTCTACCTTCAGAACCTTCTAGAAGCTGCTGTGGGGCAGTGTCCTGGAGCATCCCTGGACCATGTGTCTTTCCACATCTTTAGCACTGACTGGAGAGCTAGAAGGGTGGGATCTGGGCTGGGACAGCAAGGGAGGGGGGCAAGGACCCAGTGACCCAGGTGATGGTGGTGTCCCTACTAAATCCTGCCCCCTTCTGATTCTACCTCGCTCTGACTTCTGGAAAGATACTAAACTTACAAACATTAAATATTGTTTCACCTCTTAAAATATTAACGTCATGGGAACTGGGTTTCACCCCACCCTGCACCAGCCACACACCCCCTTTCTTGGGTCCCCAAGCAGCCTTCTGCCTGGCTAACATGCCACGGGATCCCAAAGCCCCCCCCCCATGGAGAGGCTGAATGACAGATTGAAAAAAAAATACCAGGGGCTGGAGAGGTGGCTCAGGGGTTAAGCCTCTGCCTTCCAGGCGGAAGGTCCTGAGTTTGGATCCCAGATCCCACGTATAGGCGCCAGGCGATAGCGGGGGCGGCCTGCGCTTCTGGTCCTGGTAGGGCGGAGCCTGTGAATCCCCGGGCAGAAGGAGGTGGAGGCGTCCATGGTGGTTCACGAATTCGTCCGTGGTTCTACACATACACAGACACACACACATACACACACACAGACACACACACGCGCGCACACATACACACGCATATGCACACAGTTGAATAAATAATAATAATAATAATAAAAAATACCAAAATCATCTCAGAACGCTTTACGTAAGTGTGTGACATTCTGGGGGTCACGTTCCTAGCTGGATTGCGTCCCCTGGAGAATTATTGTTCCACGTGGGAGGGGGGTGGAGGTGGGAGGATCAAGTCTTGGGGTCCCATGTGGGTGTGTGGGGAGTGGAAGACCAGCCTGGGCTGTGGATACTCTGTCTCAGAAAAGACCCCCGAGAAGCTCCAGTCTGAAGACCTGAATTTGAATCCCCGGAACCTGCATAAAAAGCACACCTGTCACCATAGAGCTTTGGGTGAGGAGAGACGAGACATCCTAGGGACACTATGGGGGGACAAGTCATCATTTCATGAGTCTGTGGATTGGCCTGGAAGTCCCTCTGCCTATCTTGCCCAGACTGTTTGACCTTTTATTCATGGTAATGATCTTGCCATCTTATTTTTCTTATTTTGTTGAGATGGGGGTTTCCTTCTACAGCTTCATGGGGTCTTTTAGCTGGGACACGTGTGTGTGGTGTGTGTGTGTGTGTGTGTGTGTGTCTGCACACAGGACCCCCGCTTCCCGTATCACCCACTCTTGTCACATTTCTAGCAGGGCCAAGGTCACAGTGACATCTGAACCTGGTTCATTTTTTGATCTTTTCTGGAGGGGTATGTAGAATTGCCCGAAGCTGCTGTCCTTCTCCTTCAGGTCTTTGGCCTCATGCCAAGTATCTGAGACCCAGGAGGCTCCTTGGGGGCCCCTAACACTAGATGGTCACAGCTCAGAGCAGGATGCTTGCCCAGAGCAGCACAGCACCCAGGAAGATTTGAGGCCCTGTGGGGTGTGGATGGTGAGGGGGGTTGCCAGGGAGAAGTCTGGAGGGGGCCCCTGGAAACATCTCTTGACTCAAGGGGGCCTGCTAGGCTGGATATGGGGGTGAATCTAACCCAGGAGGGGTGGGTGTGGGGTGTACCTAATTCAGGAAGGCTGGGTGTGGGGGTGAACGCCATACTGTGCCCCAGCTTTGGCTAACCTTCCCTATAGCCTATGGCTGCCAGGCCTGACCCAGCCCAGCTTGGTCTCCTACTTGGGACTGAGGATCTGGCCAGATGGCGGGAGCAGCCCAAGGGCTGAGCGGGACCAAAACTAATTCAATCCGGTTCCCTGGGGTGCATCTGCCCTCCCCCAGATCCCTGTGACCCTAGAACAGAGCATTCTGTCCACTCCGAAGCTGAGCTGCCTTGGGGGTCCACCCCAGATGGGAGGCAGTGCTTGGGGTCGCAGACCCACCCTGGCCCCATCACCTTCTCTCTGTGGCCTGAGCCAGGGTTAGACCCACCTGGCAGCCAGGACAGGACCACTTGTGTCTGGACAGGCCCAGGAAGGCCAGGCTGGGAGTGCCGGGCTGCCAGGCTTTGACGGGTCCTGGGATGACCCGTGCCCCCCCAAGCAGCCCAAGGCGTGAGACTGGAGTTTGGTAGTTTTATTAGAAAACACACAAATAGGGGCTGGAGAGGTAGCTCAGGGGTTAAGCTTCCGCCTTGCAAGCGGAAGGTCCTGAGTTCGGATCCCAGATCCCACGTATAGACACCAGGCGGAAGTGGGGGTGGCCTGCGCTTCTGGTCCTGGTAGGGTGGAGCCTGTGAATCCCGGAGCAGAAGGAGGTGGAGGCGTCCATGGTGGTTCATGAATTCGTCCGTGGTTCCACACATACACAGACACACACACGTGCGCGCACATACAGACGCACATGTGCACAGTTGGATAAATAATAATAATAATAAAAATTTTTTTAAAAAATTAAAAAAAAAAAAACACACAAATAAAGAGGAGATGCCCATGAACACGATGGGGCACACGGGAAGGCACTGGTGGACAGAGGGCACTGAGCGTGGCACCCCGTGCCTTAGGCATCTTGCTGCTGCACGAAAGGGTTGGGAATGGCCTCCATGCCATCCTGTGGGCAGATGAGGACCACCGAGGTCCCTCGGCACACCACCAGCCCCAGCTGCCGTGTGTCCTCCGTTAATTTGTACTGGTCATCGGGGTCTGCGATACAGAGGGGCCCGGGGGGGGGTTTCCGTGGTCAGGACCTGGCATGGCCATGTACCACATGGAGCCCTGCATGCTGTCTCGAGGGCAGTTGGGGACTCCCCAAATCACAGACCCTGGGCTCAGCTGCCTGGGTTCCGCCCACGTGGGCAAACTGGTCAGTTACCAGGCCCTGCAGCACTGGAGGTGTCGCTCATCCTCTGGGTCCTGGGGAGTTGGGCAGAGGCAGTTCAGGGTCTCTGGAGCGGGTGCCCTGCCCCTTCCTGCTGGCCTGGGGTGGGGGCGGCTAAGGGGCTTAAGCCCCACGGGGAGGTGGAACAGAACAGGGGGTAGGGCAAAGCACATGCTGGCCAGAGCAACCACCCCATTTCCTGGGGCCGTGTCCCCAACATCTCAGTGGGGGGACCCTGGAATCACTTAGGAGCAGGACACAGAGCCCCTTGCGCCTGCTTCGGATGGCTGGGCTTACCTCGCATGTACTCGATGGTCCCATCCAGCACCAGGTTGAGCAGAGGGTCGAAGCCCTTCAGGATCCCACTGACTTGAGAGAGCAAAAGATATCGGTGTGAGGGAGCCCTGGGGTCAAGGTGCTGCCCTGCCCTGCAGAGCTCTGTGGGTACCACCTCCCCAGGGGACACTTCCGGATGGTCACTGCAGAGTCCAGTATCCCCCCCATGGGTCACTCCCCGTGCAGAAGCTGTGGGTGGTTTCCACAGCTCCAGGCATGGTCGAGGCTGAAGCCTCACAAACAAAGGGACCCAAGTTCAGATCTTACGCACAAATGTTACACTGGTGGGGGCCCCTGTCACCCTGCCCCCGCTGCCAGCCAGGGACTGGGCATGGCCCACACTGGGTGTAAGTGGGGACTGGGGGGGGCAGTGAGACCGGCCTCTGTCAAATGCTGACCAGACAGAGCCACAGACACACAACCTAAGAGCTGGCGGGACCCTGAGCTGTAGAGACACAGCAAATGGGGACTCCTGGAGCCACCTGCTAAGAATACTGCAGAGGCAAACCATTTCTGCTGCTAGAACCCGGCTGCGGGATGGGGTAGGGGTGGGGGGTGGAGTGTTCAAGCAGGAAGGACTGACATCATTCCCACACTTTTCCATATCATGTAGGGAACACCTGCAGCTGTTCTGATTGGAGGGAACACCCCCCATCCCATCCCCACCCCCCACCCCTCCATCCTCCCACCACCCCCACTCTGGCACAAAGGGAGTGAAGGGCCAAGGATGCTGCACCATCTGATGGTGGGGTGCACATGGGAAACCCCTAGTCCAGCAAGGCCTCAGGCGGCAAACACAGGTCATTTCCCCACTCCTGACCGCATGCCCGAGACTCACAGTTCTAATGGGGATGGGGGGATGCTACTATGACCTGTGCCCATTCCTAAGTCACTGACAGGGAAGGTGGTGCCCCCGCCCCCGCCCCGCACTCACCCTCTCGGCCTCCCTGGAACTTGACGCGGATGGTCTTGTCGATGTACTTGGACAGATCTAATATGCTCTCCTTTTTCTTCTTTTCTTTGTCCTGCGGGAGAGGGCTCGGCCAGCGGGGGAGACACAGCCAGCCTCCTGACCCCCGGCCCCCTCGCGGTGGCTCCTCCCCACACGCCCCGCCTCCAGGTTCCCATCCCCTTCCACAGTACTTAAGCGAGTACTCCGCACCCCATGGTCTGCACCCCCACGGGGCCCCCGGTTGGTAAGCAGCCCCCACTCCGTGTCCCTGTGCGCGACTCGCCCACAGCGTGTCCTTCGATCTGTACGCCCGGTGTTCCCTGGTCTGCACCCCTCTTATGCCCGAGTCTACACCTACTACGCCCCCGAGTCTGAACCCCCCTCACAGTGCCCGGCCTGCACGCCCCCTGCCCCCCTTGTCTTCAGGTTCCCATGTCTGCACCCCCTGCGTTGCCATGCACGCAACTCGCCCCTCGCGTCCCCGTCTGCGCACACCGAGCGCCCCGATTGCACCTCTGCGTCCCCATGTCTGCACCCTGTCATCCCCGGGTCTGCACCCTCTCCCCATGTCCCCCAGGTCTGCAAGCTCCCGCGCGGCTCCGGTGCCCCGCTCCCCACCCTAGTGCCTCCTCCTCCTTTACCCTCCTCCTCCCTCTTCCTCTTCCCCCTTGCTCCTCCCTCCACCTCTCTTCGCTCCCTTCGCGCTCACCGCCATGCTGTCGGCCGGCACGCTCTGCGCAGGCGCGGCCCGCCCCTTCCGGCCTGCGGCCTGTCTGCGCCGGCGCCGCGCGGGCGCGAGCGGCGGGCGCGGCGGACGGCGTTGCTAGTGCTGCCGCTGCTCCCGGCTCAGGTGAGCGCCATGGTTCCGCGCCCGGCCGCCCTGGGCAGTCCCGCGGCCGCGCTGCCCCTGTGTTCCCTTCTGCATGTTAGGATCCGATCTCGAAAAGCCCAGCTTCTGAATGTTAGGGTCCGATCTCTCGAAAAACAGCCAAGACAGGGATGCAAAAGCAAGAGCGTTTTATTCAATCCAGCATGCTGGGGTCCACCGTTGAACCGAGAAGCTTTATTAGAGACAGAGAGAGAGAGAGACTGGTACCAGGGCTTACACATAGGGTGATGTGTGTGTGCAGCCCCGAATGACATCTCCACACAATTTTTATACACAAGGGACAAAAGCGATTGCAAGCCCCACCAAAGCAGTTTAGTAGGCAGTGTTTTTCAATCTTAGGAGCATGCCGGTTTCTTTCCGTCCAACCGAGATTCCAGGATTCTTGCAGGCCCTCTGGCCAAATGGCATTCCAGAGGGGAATTTCGAAGAACAGTAGTGGAGCAGGCATTTTATCGCCTGCCAGCAATTTCCCAGGCGGAAGAAATTTCATTTTAAGACTTGTTAAGATTTTTCTTTTTATGCTTCCCCTCCACATTCCCTCCTTCTTTTCTTGTACATACAATCTACAAATCTTTGTATGGATCATAAACACTTGTTTATATTGAGATCTGATCACCTTCATCTTGTTAAATACTACGGCTCCTACACCTACATAGAAACCTGAAACGTCGGAGGTTTTTTTTTTAATTTTTTTATTATTTATTCAATTGTGTGTGTGTGCGTATGTATGTGCACGCGTGAGTGTGTGTCTCTCTGTGTGTAGAACCACGGACGAATTCGGGAACCACCATGGATGCCTCCACATCCTTCTTGTTTACTCCGCCCCGGGATTCACAGGCTCCGCCCTACCAGGATCAGAAGCGCAGGCCGCCCCCGCTTCCGCCTGGCGTCTATACGTGGGATCTGGGATCCGAACTCAGGACCTTCCGCCTGCAAGGCAGAGGCTTAACCCCTGAGCCACCGCTCCAGTCCCACGTCGGAGTTCTTCTATTGTTCACAGTAATAGCAACAGCATTTATAGGTTATGTGCTTCCATGAGGACAAATATCATTTTGAGGAGCAACAGTCATTACCAACCTTTTATCTGCCATCCCTTACATCGGCACCACCCTAGTAGAATGAATCTAAGGAGGATTCTCTGTAGATAAAGCTACCCTGACATGATTTTTCACCTTCCACTTCATCCTACCATTTGTAATCGCAGCCCTAGTAATAGTCCATTTAATCTTCCTGCACAAAACAGGCTCCAGCAACCCATCAGGTATAAACTCAGACTCAGACAAAATCCCATTCCATCCATACTTTACTATTAAAGATATTTTAGGCTTTCTTATCATAATTACCATTCTACTATTATTAGTTCTATTCCACCCAGACATACTAGGAGACCCTGATAACTACACCCCAGCTAACCCTCTTAACACCCCACCCCACATCAAACCAGAATGATACTTCTTATTTGCCTACGCCATCTTACGATCTATTCCCAACAAATTAGGAGGAGTAATAGCTCTAGTCTTATCCATCCTAATCTTAGCTATCCTCCCATTTATTCATAACTCCAAACAACGTAGCATAACATTCCGTCCTATCAGCCAATGCATATACTGAATTTTAGTAGCTGACCTATTCACCCTTACCTGAATTGGAGGTCAACCAGTCGAACATCCATTCATCATCATCTGCCAAATTAATGTACTTGGTCGAAGAGTTAAGCAAAGATCTCTATTTAGGTGAGCCCAGGGTGAAATGGCTGCAAAGGGTGGGCTCACCTTGGGGGCTAACCCGATTGATCTTGGGCCCAGTTGGGGCTAGAGATCAAGCTGTTTGTTTGATATGGAGAGCTTATCTCCATATCCTGTCTTATCTCTGGGAGGACTGGAGTTAGTTCCTTAGCAAGGGTGTCTTCTGGGTGATCCCAGTAGTGAGGGATGGCCTTTAGGAATTTCAAAGACCTTAGATATTGTCCCAGCATGGACTGTACTAGACTTTGCCTTTTGTACCCCTTAACCTTCTGAGGACCCCGACTGGTCAAGGGATGAGGGGCGATGACTGCTCTGGCTATTTCCTGCTGAGTTGGGGTTAAAGGAAGTGTGAGCAGTCTGATGACCTCATCTATGAAGTGCTGGGATGGTCTAGAAGTCTTTTTTTTTAAATTCTTTTATTATTTATTCAATTGTGCGTGGGTGTATGTATGTGTGCGCGCATGTGTGTATGTGTGTGTGTAGAACCATGGACCAATCGGGAACCACCATGGACGCCTCCACCTCCTTCTGCCCGGGGATTCACAGGCTCTGCCCTACCAGGACCAGAAGCGCAGGCCGCCCCCGCTTCCACCTGGTGTCTATACGTGGGATCTGGGATCCGAACTCAGGACCTTCCGCCTGCAAGGCAGAGGCTTAACCCCTGAGCCACCTCTCCAGTCCCAGTCTAGAGGTCTTTGATGGATGACTTTATTACTTTAAGGTCCATCTAAAAGAGACAAAACAGGAAAATTAAGCCTACAAGATCTACACAAAGATTAAACCATTAATTCAAAAGGCACATGTGATACACCAAACAAGCTCAGCAGTCTTATTGTGGATACAGGCAAGAGTTAGTAAAGAAAACCTGTTACCTTGACTGAAATAGTCACTACCTTTGTCTGGTAAGTAAGTAATTTACATATTGGAGGAGACCTTTCTCCTCTGGCAGTTGTAAATCTCCAAGGTGATATACTAAGGCCTGTCCAAAAAAAAAAAAAAAAAAAAAAAAAGATTATGTAAACTCCAAATCTTTGGGCAGAACAATCTAAATTAGATTGCTGAATTAGATTGCTTTTCCTTCTGGATTCTTGAAAGCAAACCGCCACAGATCTTTTTGATACCAAAGGAATGTAAAAGAACACATACACGCAAGGGACATTGTTTCCTCTCGTGGAAAGTTCTACAGATCTCTGAATATTATCTTAGAACCACTCCTCTGATCTAAAATGAAGAGCCAGCTTTGATTTGTCAATGGAGCTAGTTTGTTTAACAGCAGACATTTTGTTTCTGCTTCTTCCTGGTTTAATTAAGTTTGCCAATGCCATTTCTTCTGCCAACTATTAAGCTTAACTTCAGGCAAGCTTTTAGGAGACAGGAGAAACTTTACTAAACTTTCCACCGACATATGGCTCTGGCTTTAACTCTACACAAACTGTCTTTCTTGGGCCTCTAAACTGCAAGCTTTCTGCTACATGCTGTTCAATTCCATCATAGAAATCTGTGACTATTTTTTCTCTAGCATCTTTGATGCTCTAAAACCAGAACTACATGGATAACTTCATAACAGCGCCAAAATATTCCATTAAGTCTAAACCTAGGCTATTTGGCCATGTAAACAAAGGAATACCTGAAAGCCATACCATTAAGTATATGAGGAACTTCAATAGTGCCTTTGCTAAACCTGTCATTTTCCTGATTTTAACAGTTCTAGTTAAATCAGAGGTTGACAAAAGCCTAGGAAGAAAGTTGAGCACCAAAATTTCGTGCTCCCTTGTCTATTAACAGAGGAACAAAATGGCTTCCCATTTGCATCCTAAACCCAAGGCGCTCATGAGTTGCTATTACCAGCCTTGCATTTTGGGACTTTTGTTGGATATAAAAGCCCCCTAACCTATACCTCTTTAAATTCTGAGTGGAACAGAGACTTCTCTTACTTCATGTGGTACGGGAGCTACTAGCACGTCTGCCTGGCATCCCGGACCTCCCAAAACACTGTTTGACAAACAGTGACAAACAATATTCAGACAGCTTTGAGTGCTCACTTATGGGCAGGCCACGGGTGACTGTCATGCGCTGAAGGGTCTTTGTAGAGATCCCAGATGAGCCCCCAGATGTTAGGGTCCGATATCTCTCAAAAATCCAGCAAAGACACATATGCAAAAGCAAGAGCATTTTATTCAATCCAGTATGCTGGGGTGCACCATTGAACAGAGAAAACGTCGATCACGAGTGCAATTGAGTCTTTATTAGAGAGAGAGAGAGACAGAGGCTGGTACTAGGGCTTATGCACACAGACAGGGTGATGTGTGTGCAGCCCCGAATTACATCTCCACACAGGTTTTTTTTTTAATTTTTATTATTATTATTATTATTTATTCAACTGTGTGTATGTGCGCACACGTGTGTCTCTGTGTGTGTGTATGTATGTGTCTGTGTATGTGTATGTGTAGAACCACGGACGAATTCGCGAACCACCATGGACGCCTCCACCTCCTTCTGGGATTCACAGGCTCCGCCCTACCAGGACCAGAAGCACAGGCCGCCCCCGCTTCCACCTGGCGTCTATACGTGGGATCTGGGATCCGAACTCAGGAGCTTCCGCCTGCAAGGCGGAGGCTTAACCCCTGAGCCACCTCTACAGCCCCTCCACACAGGTTTTATACATAAGGGACAAAGGAGGTTGCAAGCCCCCCAAACCAGTAGGCAGGCACTACTTTACAGTCTTATCAATTTAACCAGCAGTGTTAGTCTTATTGGCATGCAGGCTTCTTGCAGGCCCTCTAGCCAAATGGCATTCCAGAGGGGAATTTCGGAGAAGACTAGGGGAGTGGGCATTTTTATTGCCTGCCAGCAATTTCCAGGCCTAAGAAATTTCATTTTAAGACTTTAAGATTTTTTTCCTTTCATGCTTCCCCTCCATACTGCACCCTGGCCTCCAGCACACTGCCCACCTGTCCCACCTCTGTCTACCCCTGTGGAAGTGTGGGCCCACAGCCCTATTTTTCTACTCTTGGGCAGGCAGGGAACCTTGCTTTCCCCAGTTGCTGCAGCATGTGGGGTACATTGTGAGAGGGGACTCGGCCGGCTCACGGTAATCATCACGTTCTCCTGTTGTACTTTGTAACTCAGGCAAGCCTGAACCCCCTCTGTAGCCCAGAGCACTGGATGGGCCTCTGCCTTCTGCACCCTGAGCCCTAGACTGACTGTGAGCCACCGGACTTGCCCAAGAGCCCCCAAGTGTGCTCCTTGGAGATGGGGTGACAGCTGTTCCCCAGCTTGTCTCTGGGGATCTGAGGTTTCTGGGGCAGCTGGCGTCAGGAGTGTGTTCTTTCACTCCAATTATTTTTTTCCTTTGCTCGTGGGTTCTTTTCTCTTCAGTTTAGGGAGCAAACGTCAAACTTGTGAGTCTCCTGCCTCAGACTCCTGAATTTGGGCGCAAACTGGGGTTTAATGATGAAGGTGTGTCCCACCGAAGTTCACAGTCCCCCCCCATCCCCCGTGGCTCTGCAACCTTGATGCCTGATTCAGATGGAAATAATGCCATGTGTATGTATATGTGTGTGTATGTGGAGGGATTGGGAAGGCTCTTGGGAAGTGGTGGTGCTCCAGGAGGCTTCTGAAGGGTGAGTAGGAGTTGGCCACATACGGGCAAGAGGGGCAGGGCCTTAGGGGCGGCAGGGGCCTGCCAGGGCACGAGGACTGTGGTGTTTCTGACCCTGTCCAGAATGACTGTTCACGCAGAGAATTCCCTGGGGGTTAGAGGGCAGAGGCATGGCACGAGGTGGGGGGGCAGGCAGGCTCGAGGACTTCACCCCATGCAGGTGTCTGTCCACCTGGACTTGAGCAACTGTCCAGGCCTGGTGGGAAATGGAGATGGGGGCAGCATTTTTGGTGGGGGTAGTTTTACAGGGTCAATATCTGGGAGTGGTGTGAATGGGACACAGCGACAGTCCCACCCCATTCTAACCTCACACCCACATTCTCAGGAGAGGAATGGCATCCTAGGCAGCCTGGGCTTCTGTTGGGAGCCTGGAGGCTCCTGGCAGGGATGTCCCCCCTTTCACCCCAGGAGCTGCGGGCTCAGTGTCCTGCTCACAGGAATGTAGCCAGCACCATCTGGAAGCTTCTCTGTAAGCCTGGCAGGTCTGGGGTGTCAGTGGTCTGTCCTTCCTAGGCAGGATTGGTTCATGGCGTGGCTCTGGGGTCCCTCTGGGGACAGGCCAGGTGGTTTGCAAGCCCAAGCACGCCATGAATGGGCTGTTGTGTTCTTTTTTTTTTTTTTTTTTTTTTAATTTTTTTTTTTTTTATTATTATTTATTCAACTGTGTGTATGTGCGCGCGCGTGTGTCTGTGTGTGTGTGTATATGTGTGTCTGTGTATGTGTAGAACCACGGACGAATTCGCGAACCACCATGGACGCCTCCACCTCCTTCTGCCCCGGGATTCACAGGCTCCACCCTACCAGGACCAGCAGCGCAGGCCGCCCCCGCTTCCACCTGGCGTCTATACGTGGGATCTGGGATCCGAACTCGGGACCTTCCGCCTGCAAGGCGGAAGCTTAACCCCTGAGCCACCTCTCCAGCCCAGGCTGTTGTGTTCTTAACTGGCACTTTGCAGAAGTACTTTGATCACTTTTCCGTTTCCCACAAAAGCTGCTTTTCATGGGGCCAGCAGTGTGTGCCAGCTGGGTCTGGTGGTGTGTGCCAGCGCGAGGCGGGCATTGCCAATCCCTTGCCTGGACAAGGCCCTGTCCACTGCCAGGGCCCACTTGTTTACTAATAAAGTTTTTTTTTTTTTTTAATAGTCAAAGATCAATTTGGACTGTGGATTCTGATCCTCCTGTGGCTGGGGATCTCTCAGGACACTAGGAAGGTCAGCCCGTTGTCATGAGGACAGCTGGGGAAAGGCCCAGCCCTACAGGGACAGCCCAGCCAGTACTGGAGGGGTGGGGTGAGGTTCATCCTTCTGCCCTTGGAGGTGGGGGTCCTCCAATAGGAGGCTCTCAGGCCAGGTGGGACCCCACTAAGGTGCTCAGCATCACAGTCCTGTGGGCTCCTGCAGATGGCCTCTGTCTATGGTGGTCCAGCCACCGCTGTCAACCCACCTCTTTGCTTGGCGGGTTGCCAGGGGACACAGACCCCATGTCCCTGTCTCAAAGGAGGAGCAGAGCCCAAGCATAGGAGCCATGGGGAGGCGCAGATGCAGGGCTACATTTTCGCCCAGGGCTGGTGGGCATGAGGGGTGGGCCTCGGGGCGACTTGGGCACCTGCAACTCTGGAGTGCACACAGGCACCCAGCGAGTAACTTTGGTAATGCCCATGGAAAGGGCCATGTGGGTTCCCCATGTCTACATAGCTCCCCTCCGCTCCAGGGGGCACGTCTCTATTGGGGAGAATGGGGAGCAACCAGGGCACCCTCCAAGCCTCCCAGGATCAGAGCGGTTACTCTCATTGCCCCCCATGCCCCTGGACTGGGAGGGGCCCTGCTTAGAGGTCCTGCTTCTGCCTGCCCTGTCATGTCATGTTCTCTAGACTGAGTCTACTGCGTGTGGCCGTCCACAGGCCCAGGTGAGTGGCTTGGGGTCTGTGGGCTACACATGCAGGGCGGCCTTCCACAGCACCCCCAGCTCAATGCTGTACACTTGCCCGGCACGCCAAAGCCCATGGTGGTGTATCTCTGCTGCAGATGCCCCATGAACGCCCCAGGAGAACAAGCCCCCCCCCCAGGAGAGCAGCTTCTACATTGGCGTTCAGGGGGCCCGAGGCACAAGCCCTGCGCGACAGGGTGTGTGGCCACTCTTGGCTCCCAGACAGCTTTTTTCCCAGTCCCCGGGAGAGGCCACAGGGCACCGCAGAGTGCAGTGCTAGTGGGCAGGGGGTTGGATTTTGCTCTGGGGAAGTGGTGGTACCCACACCGGCTGCAGTGTGACCTCAGGGCACAGGGAAGGCTGGGGCCCCTTAGTGCCCCGGGAAGGTCACCCTGTGTTTTGGCCACCTCTTCCTGACATAGGACACTGCCAGAGCTTGGGGTCCAAGTTGTCAGTCCACCACAACCTTAGGAGGGCCTCAGGAAGTGGTAGGCACATGCGCCGTTAATGCTGCAGCTGAGAGACCCACAGAGGCGGCCACTTGCAGCTTAGCTGACGGCTCCTTTAAGGGTCTTGGTGCCTGCTTGAGAGTGCCCCTTCCCTTGGGGCTGCCCTCCTCGGGGCCTGCCACTCACTTGTCTTGCAGGCGGTAGGTGAGTACAGCATGCTGCACGTGGTGCCCGAGAACAGCATGGGCCAGGGCAAGAACTATTGCATCATGTACAACCCGCAGTGGGTGCAGCTGTTGCAGGACCTGGGCAAGGTGGTGAGTGTGGGTGCTGTCCAGTATCCCTGCTTTGAATGAAAGCTGGTTGGCACATGACCCTGTGGCAGGTGACAGGCATGGTGGGGTGCCATGCCCCTCCACACCAGGGGCTGGTGGGTCAGGACAGAGGTGCCTTTGGAGTGACAGGCTGGCCTACATGTCTCAGGCGGCACATGCACCTGTGTGCGTGTGTGTGTATGTGTGTGTGTGTGTGTGTACATGTGTGTCTTGTGTGGCACTGGCCTTGGGAAAGCAGATTTAGGGTGCAGCAGACTGTAAGCTGCAGCAGCAGGGGCTTCAGGTAGTATGGGGAGCCCTTTGTAGGCTGGCACTATGCATGGGTTCTGCCGGCCACTGCCCTTCCGGGCGGGTGGGGCCAGGCTCCCTGTCCTGCTTTGGGGTGGACAGGGACTCCATAACCCAGGAGCCACCTTGAACCTGCCCCAGCCCCCAGTCTCACCTACAGCTGTGCGACTGGACCTCTTCCCTGCTGTGTGCCTCTAGTGACCTGCGGGCCGGGGGCTTCAGTGACCAAATCGCCCTGGTATCCCGCGGGAACTGCACCTTTTACAAGAAAGTGCGGCTGGCTCAGGGCAGCGAGGCACGTGGGCTGATGGTGGTCAGCAAGGAGAAGCTGGTACAGGAGTGGGAGAGTCGGAGGGCAGGTTGGGGAGGCCTGGCTCAGTGTGTCTGTGGGGCTGAAGGAGAAGCTGCAGGCAGGGGCTTGGCTGAGGACCCAGGGGTTCATCGTTGTGATCGTTGTGATTGTGGTGTGGGGCAGCTTAGCTGGGGACCAAGTAGAAGCAAGGGGTGAGGAGGAGTATCACTGGCTGGGCACCCAGTGCCTGGCAGACCTCACACTCTTGACCTCGGGGTGCAGGGTGGGCCTGAGCCCCGACCTCACTGCCCATCTGCAAACCAGAGCATGGCATAGAATGGGGGGGGGCTGTGTGATTCCTGCTTGTCCAACAGGTCCCCCTGGGGGGGCAACAAGTCACAGTACAAGGAGATCGGCATCCCTGCAGCCCTGCTAAGCCACAAGGACTCTCTGGACATTTTAAAGGTGGGCAGAGGCTAGGGGTGGAATGGGCACCGTGGGGCGTGTGGGAGCTGGGCATGAGTCCCCTGCACTGCCCCACACCCGGCTCAGCGCCACTTTCTTGACAGCGGTTTGGCCATGCTGTGTGGGTGGTGCTCTATGTGCCCAGTAAGCCGGTGCTGGACTACAGCATGGTCATCATCTTCCTCATGGCTCTGGGCACCGTGGCCCTCGGGAGGTACTGAGCCAGGAGCCGAGATGTGAAAAAATGAGTCTGTAGGGCTGGAGGGGGAAGGGCTGGTGGGCGGAGGTGTCTGCCCTGGCCCTGGGTGACCCTGCCTGTTCTCAAAAAGGTACACGAAGCTTAAGTGCGAGGATAGGGCCCACAAGCCAGAGGACGAGGTGGTGGACGTGACACCTGTCATGATCTGCGTGTTTGTGATCATGTGCTGCGTGATGTTGGTGCTGCTCTACTACTTCTACAACCACCTGGGTGGGTCACAGGGGAGACATAGGAGAGGCCCCAAGAGGAGAAACCGGTTCCACCTCCCATTCCCTCTCAGAATCCACCTGAGCCCAGGAGCTGAGCTGTAAAGCAGCTCCCCCTCCCTTCCTGTTCACCCCCTCCCCTCTCCTCCCTACCCTCCTCTCCCTTTCCTTTCCTGCCCCCCCAGCTGAGGTTCACTGACCTGTCCCCACAGTGTATGTGATCATCGGGATCTTCTGCCTGGCCTCTTCCACAGGCCTCTGTATTAGTTAGGGTTCTCTAGAGTCACGGAATTCACAGAATGAATATATATATATATATATATATATATATATATATATATATATATATGAAATTTATTGGGTTGGCTTACAGAAATGGCCGAGGTAGTCCAGCGAAGGCTGTCAGCAGCTGAGGTAGTCCAACGATGGCTTCCAGTAGCCGAGGTAGTTCCAACAATGGCTGCCAATAGCTAGCTGCTCAGTTCAGTAGTCAAGTAGGTGATGGCTGAAGGCTGGAGAACTCCTAGGGTCTTGGAAGGTCAAAGAATCCGGGCGGCCGGAAGGAAGAATGATTCCTAGCACAGCTGCAAGAAGGCATCTGTTCTCCTTGGTGGCTCCTTTTTATATGATGCAGTACTGGGAGGATCCTTTGCGAGCTTTGGAGGTCCTGATAGGATCTAGGGTGGGTATCCTTCAAGTAGTCTTAGTAGATCCTTTCCAGACGTGGTCTCAGCCCAGCTTAGTTAATACCGGGTGTGTCAAGTTGACATCCAGGCTTAACTATCACAGCCTCTATAGCTGCCTGGTGTCCCTGGTGCATAGGCTGCCCTTCTACTGGTGCAGGTGAGACTCCTGGCCCACAGCCCCCACCCGGGTGCTCGACATGACAGCCAGGAGCCAAACAGTGCCAGGAGCCAAATGAGGCTCTGAGAAGGTTCTGGGTCTCCCCAGACCTATAGCCCTGGGTGGGATTCCTTCCCTGGGTGCCCCGCCTCATGTGTCCCAGACTGCAACATATGGGGGGGATAGACAGGCTGGGGGGACAGCCAGTGGATTAGAGGCCAGGCCTGTAGACACCGGGCAACATGCTGGGCAGGGGCAAGCAGTCATGTGGGTATGGCCACTTTCAAGAACCACTGCTGTGGTCGGGAGGCAGGGATGTTTGGGAGGGGTGCTGATGGGCAACCTCCACCAGGGTCCCCGACAACGACTTGCTGTACTTTCTCAAGCGCCCGCAGGTTCACATGCTGCTGCTGGCACTGCTGTGTGTGGCTGTGAATGTGGTGTGGGGCGTCTTCCCCAACGAGGACAAGTGAGTGCCCCCTCTGCGCCATCCTCAAGTGCCCCTGGGGCACAGCACCCCTTGCCTGTTCCTCAGGGTCTGGCCCGGCGCCCAGGCTGATGGGATCTGCATGGCTGGCCTCCCCCAGCCCTGCTCTACCTGGCTGGGGCTACATCCCCTCCCCTCCTCCCCACATGGGCGGGATGCACCAATGCTGGGGCTGCCTCCCACTGTCTTCCCATAGACTGTGGCATCCCTTCCCCCCGCAGGGCATAGCGCTTGGTGTCATAACCTGGAGGCCCACTGGCCTGTCCCCACCTGACTCCTGGTTGCATCCCTGAGTCCCCTCTATCCCCAGGCACTCGCCACATGGCTGAGATCTTGCCTGGCGCTGGCTCAACCTTGCAAAAGACCCTCCCCACGGTGGCTGCCTCTGGCAACTCCAAGCTGAGCACTCTGGAACCTGGCACAGCCATGCTCTTAACAAATTGTGCTTTGGAAGCAGCAGCTCTGCTGCCCGTGGGGCAACCCCCTGCATGTCCCATGAGACTGTGGGCTATCAGCTCACACAGGCTGGTGTTCAGCTCCAGGCTGCTGTGTGTCCGCCCAGAGTTGAGTCCTGCCCTCTTCGGAGGTGGGCATGGGTCCTACAGGATCTGCTGGGTATCGCCTTCTGTCTGCACATGCTGAAGACCATCTGCCTGCCCACCTTCAAGGTGAGTGGGCTAGTCCCACTCCTCCTGTGAGCCCTGGGAATGGTGCAGCTCTGGGGTCTCCCCTCCCCCACAGGCTTGCACTCTGCTGCTGATTGCTCTTCATCTATGAAGTGTTCTTCATCTTCATCACGCCCTTCCTGACCAAGATACTCCCTCATGACTCACCTCCCCACCCCTCACCAGCCTACCTCCCTCCTGCTTCTAACCCCATGACCCCTCTACCCAGAGTGGGGACAGCATCATGGTGGAAATTGCCACGAACTCTTGGACTTGGCCACCCAGGAGAAGGTAGGTCATCTGGGCATACAGCAGGCATGGTCCTTGGAGGGTGCATGTCTGGGCAAGTGGTGGGCATGGCCAAGGGGGCGCAGGCCTCACCCAGCTGTGCCTACAGTTGCCCATGGTGCTGAAGGTCCCTCAGCTGAACACCTCATCGCTGGCCCTCTGTGACAGGCCCTTCTCCTTGCTGGGCTTCGGGGACATCTTGGTGCCAGGTATGTGCCAGTCTGTCCTTGCTACCTGCCTGTGACTGTGCCCACAGGCTCTGCTGCCACAGGGCCACAGTTCTTTGCTGCTGCTGGTCGCCTTGGCGGAGTGTTCTAGGCCACGTCACCTCTGGGTCGTGTTCAGTGTGGGGACAGGCTAAAGCGTGTGTGGGAGGCCAGCTCTGTTCTGGGGCATTGCCCACTGGTGACTGTCCTGTGCTCCGCAGGGCTGCTGTTGGCGTGCTGCCACAGGTTTGACATCCAAGTGCAGTCCTCCAGGGTGTACTTCATGGCTTACACTGTTGATAGGTGGCCGCTAGACCCCTTGGGACTCGAATCCCCTGGGACACGGATTCCCCCAGGACATGGATCCCCCCCCTTCCCTGGACGCAGACCCCACCCACGCAAATCCCCTGGGATGCAGATCCCCACTCCTCCTTCCACCTTCTTCCTTTTCTCTGTCCTGTTCCTCCACCCTGCATGTTTGCCAGGCAGGCAAATGACCACACCACATTCAATCTTCCCCAGCCAGGCTGGGCAGCCAGGGGCAACGCTGGCCTGCCCTGAGCCCTGGACTCCAGAAGGCTAGCACTCCCCTGTGCTGCCCACAGCCACCTGTCCCTCTGTCCTTGCCCAGGCTGGCCTAGGACTTCCCTCCCTTCCCCCGCAGCTGCGGCCCTCCCTGCCCTTGGCCCTGTGCCCACCCTGGGCGCCTCCTCCAGTGACCTCTCTCCCCACAGCCTATGGCCTAGGTCTACTGCTGACCTTCATGGCGCTGATGTTCATGCAGCACAGCCAGCCCACCCTGCTCTATCTGGTGTCCTGCATGCCGCAAGCTGGGTGCCTTCTGGACAGGGAGAGGCTTTGCGTTGAATACCAGTTTGCTCCTATCATGGTGCTAGCTCTGCCTCGCTGGCCAGGTCGAGTTGAGTCTGATCTCTGCTCCTGCTAGCCCAGCCCTGCCAGGATCTGTTTTGGTGGAGGTCCCCGCTTTGAGAGGGGCACAGCACACCCAAGGCCAGACATGGTCCTGGCTGTGTGCTGACACAGGCCATGGCAAGGATTGGGAGGGGTGGGGCAAAAGGGGGTGCCTCCCCCAGGCTCTGCCTCCCTAGGCAGCCTCTGGCCACATCAGGGCTCCTGGGACCCTAAAGATAAGGCTGCTTTCACAACTCTCACGATGCCTTTGTGTAGATGGCTGGGGTACTGAGGCTCCCAAGCAAGGGCGGACTGGGTACGCTGACAGGGCTCCTGGCACTTCAGAACCCTGGTCGAAGGGTTTCCTGGGGGGCAGAGATGTACAGGACAGCAAGGGCTTCCCACAGCATCTCTTGAGCTCGCTGCCCCTGAGCTAGAAAGCCAGAATTGGCTGTGCCCGTGTTTGTGCTGGGGGCAGGAGCTGCCCTGGGGGGGACTGTACTAGTGGGGGGAGCTGTGCTGCTATAGGCGGGCTGCCCGCCCCACAGTAGGGGCTCCTGGGATCCTGGGTGCTCTGATCTCACAGGACCCTCCCTTCTGTAGAAGGACCTACCTCAGACTTCCTGAGCGCCAGCTGAGGGGCCCCAGCCCCACCAGGTGTCCGAAGTCCCCCTGAGCCAGCACCCTGCAGGGGAGAAACATGTCCCGCCCGAGGCAAATGACGCAGCCCCCAACCCAGCAGCCCAGCAGCCAGCTGCACCCCAGAGCCCGCTGGCAGGGACCAGCCCCAGCCGGGGTCCTCCATCCAGGAAGAGGAGGGAACCCCAAGAAAGCCCTTGTGAGCGGCCAGATGTCGGCCGGGGAAGGAACAGCGCCGCCTGCGGGCCACACCTCTACACTGCGCCCTGACCACCATGGTGCTCCGCCCTGAGGCCCCGCCTGCTGCTCCCCAGCTCCAAGTCTTCCCGACCCTTGGTGCTGCGCAGCGCCTTGTTTGGCTTGGAATTCCCTGCCGGCTCGCCCAGGACGCCCAGCACAGGGTCCGCCGGATCCAGGGCCGCGTTAATAAACACCCGCAGCTTGAGGCTATGTCCCTGGGGCCCTGTCCCGCGTGCACGCGGTGGCACAAGCAGGTCCTGGGCGGGGGGTGCCGGGAGTGCTGCCCGTCCCCCATGCTGTCTACCTCACCATGGGGCCCTCGTGCCCGCGCAGAGGGCGTCCAGCTCTCTGTCCCCTCGCACCATGCTGCATGCGACCCAAGCCACTCCACGCTGGGGACTGTGTGGTGCCTGTGGGTGGGGCTCTGGGAGGATCTGGCACCCTTGGGAAGAGCCCCGAGCTTCCCCCGCCCCCTCAACCCCGCTCTGGGCACCTTCCACAGGAGGCCGCACATCACTTTAAGCCATTTTGCGGGTGACTGCATGAGGGGTCCACTGGGAGGAGGCTGGGTGCAGCCAGGTGGCTTGACGTTGAATGGCTTTTATACTGCCCTGGGCCTCCTTCCTGCGTGTGCCCCGCTTCTCCATTGCCCTGGACCCCAGATCTGCTGTGCGCCCCGTGGCATCCCTGCGGCATGCTTGCTCCACCACATCTGAGCGCACAGCCCCTCTGGAGGCCAAGGTAGCCACAGGGGCCAGGGCTGAGGGAGGCCAGACTCACATTAGCGCCCCTCCCCACCCTCCATCCACACCCCAGAAACCTGGCATAGTGGGGGTCACCTCAAGGTCATCCTGGGCTACAGAAAATCGCTTCAAAGAAAAGATTTTTCTCTTCTGCGGTGCTTCTCCATGGGGTATGGACTGCATGAACCCTCAAGTCATAGGCCCAGCCGGATCCCAGACATGATTGGGCCTGTGTGTCCAGCCAGCCAGAGGGCAGAGCGACTGGTGAGATTCTGAAAATCCTCCTAGGCAGGCAGGCGTGGACTCCTGGCCTGTGTGTGGGGGGAACCATGACAGAGGTAGTGACAAGGGAAGAGGGGGGCACAGGAAGAAGGGGGGCTTGCTGCACGTGGGTGTCAGACCGTCTTGTGACTCAGATTGGCATGCATCCATTCATTCCCCCCCCATAGAGCCCATGGGAAGCCAGCAGGAGTGGGTGCCTCCTGTCACTCTTAGCTCTGGAAAGTAGAGCCTGGGAACCCTGCGACCTCTCTGGGTTACTCAGAGGCCCAACTCACAGCAGTGAGGGGCAGAGCACCCGAGGGTGATCACTGATGTCTCCCATGGGCTTCCACAGGCACACACACTCATGGTGCATATGTCCATCCCCTTCTCTTACCCACGAAGAAAACAGTGGGTGACAGCTACCACCCCCAGGTCATGGCAATCTTTGCTCAGGACACAGCACACACCCCCTTACCTGAAACAACCTGGGGGCTCCGGGTTCTTGGCTGGGGTCAGGTGGGCACATGATGCCCCCACCCTGGTGTTCCTGCCTCCATGCTCCCACTTCTCCACAAGGCTTGCTTCCCCCAAAGTATACCACAATGGAAGGTGCCAGAGTGAAGGCTGAAGGCAGGAAAATCCAAAGGGGACATAGTTCCCCCCCAATCCCCACACAGAGCTGATGGAAACACAGCAAACAGGTGTGAAGACTCACGGGTGGATTCAGTCTGTGGCTAAAAGGGTTTGCATACAAATCTGGCACTCTGAGATCAAGCTCTGTCCCCTCAATATCTTCTCCCTCCCTTCCCTCTTCCTCTCTGGATGGTCAACCTGACTACGGAGTGAGAACAGGTTTGAAAGACAAGAGAGAGAGGAACGCTGGAAGGAAGAGTAATATTAATAACATTTGAGAGCTGAGCTTTGGATCCTGCTGGGGCCCCCTGATACCCGAACATCACAAGTTGAGGGCTAGCCTGGGCTATGTGCGACCTTGCCTCAGTTTAAATTGCAGCAAGCTGTGCCTTGTGCCTAAAGAGCTCCTGGCTCGGCTGTCCGCAGGGAGTGGTGTGCCCCCTTCACCCAGGTAGCTCCCTTGTTCGTGGCCCATTGCCCACAGTCCAGCCCGTGCACCAGGACTCATCGCCCCCTGGGCGCGTATCCCCTTTCTCCTTCCTTTCCTCTCTCTGGACCCCAAACTCATTGGGTGTGACAGACTCTCCATCTCAGAGATAAAGGAGTTCGGGAAACATCAGAGGACTGGGGAAGAGAGCTGTACCCCCAACTCAGGTAAGGGAAAGCCCCCTGGAGCACCCGCCCCTCCCATCCCCACCCTTCCATCTCCACTCTGGCTCTGGGAGGATCCCAGCAGCCGGCTTAGCCTCATCCACCTTGGCGGGAGCAGGAGTGAGTCTGCTGGTGTGGGAAAGGTGGGGGATGTGCTTTGTTGATAGATGCACCTGTGTAGGGGGCATGGCTCCGGCTTGTAGCGGGACAGCGAGGGATCCCCCACACATTCTGGCTCCCCGTCAGTGCCCTCCCATCTCCACCAGCGAGTCAATCCCCGTGGTTGAAAGTTAATCCCCCACACACCAGGAAACTAGTCTTGTTGGGCACCTGAGGCAGGAGGACCATGGGGCTGAAGGCCAGCGAGGGTTGGGGGACCACAGGTTGACACCTGGAGTTTCAGTAGCCATAATCCTTGACTTCAGCCTGGGATGTTTGTGAAAACAGGCTGTGGCACTGGGGAGGGGGGCTTATTTCCCAGAGGCTCCGTGTCCTGAGAAGTGGGCAGTTAGCCTAGTCTGATCAAGCGGACACCCTTGAGTTTGCTGATAGGGCGAGGCAGACCCCTGCGGGCTGGAAACACTCACCCGCCCCCCCCAGGGCTGAGGGGGTGGAAGTGGGGGATGGTGGAGGGGTGGGGGGCAAAAGCCGGTCTCTTCCACTTCTTAGACCCCGCATTCCACACCCCCAACACCTCTAAAAAGTCTGTGACTGGAGGTCTTGTGTGATTTTTTAACTTGCGTGGGGGGGACATGCACTGTGTGTCCCTGAGGTGGCCCGAGGGCGACTTCGGGAATCATCCGGATTGCTTCTACCTCTTTATGGCTTTGCTCTGGGCTTTCCCAGGCTCCGCCCACCGGAGCCTGAAGTACAAGACCACCCCCCTATCGACCCTTCATTTTTACATGAAACCTGAAGATCTGAACTCAGGTCCTTCTGCTTTGAAGCGGAGGCTCAGTCCCCGAATACAGCGCAGATTTGGGGGAGGGGGAGGGAGAGACGGTGCAGCATCGCTGACCCGCCAGCTTCACTGAGCTCAGTCCGTGTACCCCGTTTGCCCCGAACGAGGGCAGCAGTGTCCGCCCCGTCCCTCCCGGCCACGTGACCCCTGCTGAAAGGCGGTCATGTCATCACTTGCGTCTCTGTTCCCTGGAACCTCACAAAAGCCTAGGGACGAGGAAGGGAGGGACCCTATCACCTTCCCTACCCGCCGGCCCACCTATTTAGTTCACGAACTTGGGATGGGCAGTGAGGGGAACTGGGGACAGGCCGGCCAGCAGCGCGACACCTGAGGCAGAGACAGGGGGATCAGCGGATCAAAGGTCCAAAGAGGACCTGTAATTCAGACGGAGGGTGGAAATCAAAAGAACGTGTAAAAAGAGGGTGGGGGGCGGGGCTCAAAGGGAGAGTGACAGCCCAGGGCTGGAGAGGTGGCTCAGGGGTTAAGCCTCCGCCTTGCAGGCGGAAGGTCCTGAGTTCGGATCCCAGATCCCACGTATAGACGCCAGGCGGAAGTGGGGGCGGCCTGCGCTTCTGGTCCTGGTAGGGCGGAGCCTGTGAATCCCGGGAGAGAAGGAGATGGAGGCGTCCATGGTGGTTCGCGAATTCGTCCGTGGTTCTACACACACACAGACACACACACACACAGACACACACGCGCGCACATACACACGCATATGCACACAGTTGAATAAATAATAATAATAAAAAAAAAAAAAAAAGGGAGAGTGACAGCCCAGCATTCTCAGTGAGGCTGGGGGCGGGGCTCAGAGGGAGAGTGACAGCCCAGCATCCTCAGTGAGGGCTGGGGGCGGGGCTCAGAGGGAGAGTGACAGCCAAGCATCCTGCAGTGAGGGCTGGGGGCGGGGCTCAGAGAAAAGTGACAGCCCAGCATCCTCGGTGAGGGCCGGGGGCGGGGCTCCGAGAGAGAATGACAACCCAGTGTCCTCAGTGAGAGCCAGGGGCGGGGGTCCGAGGGAGAGTGACAGCTCAGCATCCTCAGTGATGTCTTTCTCCACCGCTCGCCTTATTCTGTCTTTTAAAATAATTTTAACTCATTTATTAGAGAGAAGAGAGAGCACAGGCAGGCCGTCAGAGGACAACCATGTGGGCTTCCGGGGATCGAACTCAGGTCACAGATGTGGGCGCCAAGACCTCACCCACTGAACCCTCTCCCTGCCCTTTCCCCGCTCCTTCCCCACCCACCCCCCCCCCCCCCCCCCCGCTGTATTCTTCTGCAGAGGGTCTCTCCTGCTGAGCCGGCAGCTGAGCCACCCGCTTGCTCATCATGGCCTGCGCAGTGTTTTCATCTGTAAGTTGGGAGGATTTGAACTGGGTCCTCATATTTGAGAACAAGTGATTTTACCCACAGAGCTGCCTCCCAGTTCCAGCCTCGTGTGCAGAGGCCTGACTCACCTCATCTTGCCCCCAGCTGGTGCCCGGCCTGCCTGAGCCCTTTGCCCTGCTCTCCTGGCTGCAGGCTTGAGCTGGTCGCTGGAGCAGCTCTGTCCTGTGGGGACTAAAGCTACCTAAGGGACACCAGACGGGAGGACAAGCTGGCCGGAAGCTGATACTCTCCCGGTTTGACCAAGAGGGTGGTGGGGACTCGGACACAGACCTCTAGTCCCTCAGGTGATACTGGTTTGGGCGAACTACTGAGGGGTTCATGGAAAGCAGCAAAAGCTTGGCACCAAGTGGCAGGCGTAGAGTCCTGAAAGAGATGGTGAAGCTTAAAGCTGCAGAGGAGAACCCAGAGTTGTGTTTGAGATGCCAGAACTGTGGGACTGCTGCTGAGGACAACTGCGAGTGGAGATTCAACCTGGTTCAGAGGAACTCTGCTCTTACAACTTCGAGCTGCAGACAGGGACTGGAAATGCCTCGAATCTTTGAGCCGCCTTGATGAGCAGCAGAAGATGGACATTGAAGTACAGGATGCGGTGATTTGCTGGACTTTGTTCTTTTTAATGTTTTCTTATTAGGATCCTTCTGTTTTAATGTTTTATCTGTTTTAAAGTAATTTATTCTGATTTAAGAGTTTTAAGGTTAAGAAACTTTGAACTTTTAAAATATTAGAACTGAAGTTTTTTTTTTTTTTTTTTTAAACTTTTTTTATTATTATTATTTATTCAACTGTGTGCATATGCGTGTGTATGTGCACGCGCGTGTCTGTGTGTGTGTGTGGTGTGTGTGTGTGTGTGTGTGTGTATGTGTAGAACCACGGACGAATTCGCGAACCACCATGGCCGCCTCCACCTCCTTCTGCCCTGGGATTCACAGGCTCCGCCCTACCAGGACCAGAAGCGCAGGCCGCCCCCGCTTCCACCTGGCGTCTATACGTGGGATCTGGGATCCGAACTCAGGACCTTCCGCCTGCAAGGCGGAGGCTTAACCCCTGAGCCACCTCTCCAGCCCCTAGAACTGAAGTTTTAATTTAAAAGAACATTTTAAATTTGTCCATGTAATGTATTTATATTTTAACATCTGTGGGGACAAGGAAAGGTTACAGTTTAAAAGTGCTATTGTTTTTGTGTCAAGTTGACAAGGGGTGGAGTGTCATAGTTAAGCACAGGTGTCAACTTGACTCTTGCGGGTTTGAGCTCTGGGCACAGGTATAGAGAGTTGATGGTTGAGTTAAGCCCAGAGCAAACCTGAAGGAGATTGTCTGGCTGCTGGGGAAGAACCCAGCCCATGGTGGGTGGGATTAGGCCCTGGATAAATCACAGAGAGCTGGTTGAGAGAGTGGACATCCTTCTGTATACTTGGCCAGATATGCTGGTCTGGCAAGTAAGGATCGTCATCTCTCAGCCGTTATGGTGGCCAGTTCTCTCAGCCCTGGTGTTGGTGTATGCTCTCCTGTCAAGCTGGACTATGAACTGTAACCGGACTATCGTAAGAAAGTTAAGCTGTGTGATGGTCATTTATCAGCAACCATGCAGGCGGACTGCAACAAGCTTCATGCAGGGAACCCCAAAGAACTGACTCCAGAAAGAGGAAGAGAAAGTTGACCAGATGTCCTGACTTGCAGACAGTCGTGGGTCACCTGGAGTAGCTGTGGACCCCAGAAGGCAGCTAAACACCCAGTGTTACCCCTTCGTGCATGACTGGAATCATGTTTTTATGTGTTTATCTTATGTGTGTATGTATGTGTGTGTGTGTGTCACCCCAGTCCCAGGCTGATGTGTGCTCACTCCCTTGGGGCGAGAAACAGGGAAAGAGAAAAACACACCTGAGCGGGCTCTGAGTCCCTGCTTTCCCCTCGCTCTCTCTCTCTCTCTCCTCACTTCTGCCCACAGCCCACAGCCTTTCTTTCTTTTCCATTTTCCTTGCAAAACAAGTGAGAAGCAAACCGACCCCAGACAACATTCGGTATTCTGAGATTATCGGCGGGAAGGATCTTTCAGAACCTTCTGCCCTGAGCCTCTGTCTGAAAGGAAGACCCAGCTAGATGGAGCTGGATATCTGCTCGATGCTGATCTGGTTGGGATCCCCTGGTAGGTGCAACCCTGAGTAGGTGGCACCTCTGGCTAGGCTCTGTGAGTCAGTTGGTCTCCTGTCCACCTAAACCCTTTTCTCTTTCTTATTTTGTTTTGATGGTCTCATGTAGCCCAGGCTGGTCTCCAACTCACTGTGTAGCTCAGAATAGCCCCGAATCCTGATCCTCTGGCTTATCTCTCCCTAAAAAGACTGGTTAGAGTACATTTAGGCACAGACTCCTTGGCCACTGAGCCCTCTCACCCGTCCCCTTCCCTTCTCTTCCCTTCCCTTCCCTTCTCTGCCCTGCCCTGCCCTGCCCTGCCCTGCCCTTCCCTTCCCTTCCCTTCCCTTCCCTTCCCTTCCTTCCTTCTTTTTTTTAAAAAAAGTTCCACCTAGAGCTGGAGAGGTGGCTCAGGGGTTAAGCCTCTGCCTTGCAGGCGGAGGGTCCTGAGTTTGGATCCCAGATCCCATGTATAGATGCCAGGCGGAAGCAGAGTGAAGCCTGCATTTCTGGTCCTGATAGGCAGAGCCTGTAAATCCTGGGGCAAAGTAAACAAGAAAGAGGTAGATGCATCCATGGTGGTTCCTAAATTTGTCCGTGGTTCTACACACACACACACACACATGCGTACGTGTGCACATACATACGCACACACACACAATTGAATAAATAAAAATAATAAAAAAATTTTTTAAAAAGTTCCACCTATTGTTTTGTGGTATCCTTCTCAACCATCCCATATCTGTGTAAAATTCAAGTACACACCCTATAAGCTCTAGTGGCTTGGTTTTTTGGGGTAGCCAAGGTGCCTGATACCTCCATCCTGAATCTCCTGATTGACCCTCACAGTGACACTCCCCCTGCCCTACAGTGACACAGGCTTTGCGGCCATGGGTAGCATGTTCTACACTTCTGATGCATTTTTATCTGTGGGAATCACATGTGACACAGGAGGAGACACATGTAGTCTTTTATCTTCAGTCACCCATAATGCAGCCAACGCCCAGGGACAGAACTCCCCCCACACACCATTGTGGTCATCCACAGGACGAGTCTGGGAACCAGAATAAACCCAAGTCATGTGGGGCTGGAGATACTCAGAACCTCTGTCTTACAAGCAAAGGGACATGAGTTCGAATCCCAGACACCATATAAACATGTCAGGTGTATGTGGTGGCCGCTTGTCACTCCGGCCCTGGAAGGCAGAGACTGGGAGCCACCAGAGCAAGCTGGTGGCCAGACAAGCCCTCATGGCTGCTCTGGGGTTCATGAGAGAGACCCAGACTCACGTCAGGGAGGTGGAAGAGCGATGGAAGGGGTTCCTGATATCACCTGTGGGCTTCCACAGCACACATGCTGGAATGCACGCCTGTAAACAAACACATACATACGTGGCAATACACTCACATACACGCATGCACATGCACACCCCCACACAGCATAGAAAATCAAATCATGCAAGCTGGGAACCCCACCCCGGCTCCCCACGCTTGGCGATGGGCGCCAATGCACCTGCCCATGCCCAGCCTTCCTTGCACTAGGCGATCCTCCTACCTCAGCTTCCCGCATCTGGCACGCCAGCATTCTTTTTTTATTATTATTATTATTTTTATTTATTCAGTTGTGCACGTGTGCGTGTGTGTGCACATGCGTGTATGTATGTGTGTGTATGTAGAACCATGGATGAATTCGGGAACCACCATGGCCGCCTCCACCTCCTCTTTTACTCTGCCCCTGGATTCACAGGCTCCGCCCTACCAGGACCAGAATCGTAGGCCGCCCCTGCTTTCACCTGGCGTCTATACGTTGGATCTGGGATCTGAACTCAGGATGTTCCGCCTGCAAGGCAGAGGCTTAACCCCTGAGCCACCTCTCCAGCCCTACCCCAGCATTCTTGAGGGGGGGTCCAGAAGGTCAGGACTATGTAGTGAGTTGGAGGCCAGCCTGAGCTACAGAGACCCCGTCTCTAAAAAGGTGTGTGTGGGGGACTGAGAGATGGCTCAGGGGTTGAGCCTCTCTGCCTTGCAAGCAGAAGGATCGGAGTTCAAGTCCCAAATCCTAGACCAAAAAGGATTGGGAGGAAATGGCAGCGCCCTGCACTTCCAGCCATGGTGGGTGGAACCTGGGAAACCCCAGAGCAAAGCACAACGTGTCCACACCTGCCGGGTAGCATTCAGGTAGTGGAGGCCTGAGTTGGGGACCCCCACATAAAAGGCCTGAACCCTGGGTTGGAGAGGTGGCTCAGGGGTTAAGCCTCTGCCTTACAGGCAGAAGGTCCTGAGTTCAGATCCTAGACGCAGAAGCTGGGGCGGCCTGCGTTTCTGGTCCTGGTGGCGGAGCCTGTGAATCCTTCAGCAGAGTAAACAAGGAGGAGGTGAAGGTGGTCCATGGTGGTTCTCGAATTCACCATGGTTCTACACACACACACACACACACACACACACACACACACACACACACATGCACAATTGAATAAATAATAAAAAAAATTTAAAAAAAGAGGCCTGAACCCGGAAAGGATGGACATCTGTGGCAACTGTTTACGACAGCTGTTAGAAACTCAGATGCACCTGTCACAGCCACAGCCCAGCCCCATGGTCTCCTCCGGCGGCCCCCTGCAATTTGCTCTGGGGATATGGATATTGAGGGGGACGAACCTGATCGGGAAGGACTGCGGGTGACCAGCCCTCATCCCATTCATCCCATCCATACAGGTCTCTGTCCCAGAGTCATGGAACCCAGCGCCTCTGACTTGCAGTTGGTTCCCGAGGTGACAAAGGATATTCCCGCCCCCATGACCCCCACAATCCCCAGCTGCTGCCCAGTGGCCCTAACTGTGGCCACAGCCACTGGGACTCTCCTCCTTGCACTGGGGGTTCTTCTCAGTAAGTGACCAGAGCTGGGGCAGCTTCCCAAGCTAGAGGGGCTCAGGACCACAAAGTGGGCCTGGGCAGTGGAGGAGGACACCGAGCTAGACTGGGCAGAGTGACAGGCTGTCACACGTGCACACGCATTGCACACACATGCACACAGCAGATGCTTGCTCATGTGCGCACACAGAGAAAGCATCCAAATCACAATGCAATAGACAAGCCTGGCCTCTAGGGGGTGGCAGTCAGCGTCCAGCTCTGGATTCTCATAAGATTGTGTCAGTTTGATCATTGGATGAGCCTTTGGGTGCACTTGTGAAGAATTAATAGCTAAGGAAAGCCCCGGGGAAACCTGTAGATTAACTTATTTGTTAATGTATCTGAGAGGGAGAGAGGGAGGGAGAGAGAGAAAGAGAGAAAGAACTCAGTTTTCTTCCACCATGTAGACTTGCAGGGATTTAACTCAGGTGCCAGGTTTGCGTGCAGGTGTTTGATGCACTGAACACTCTTGCCACCCCCGTCCTTAATTTGTGTGTGTGTGCGTGTGTGTGTGTGTGTGTGCGCGCTCGCATGTGCCCATGCACGTGTGTATGTGCATGCATGTGTATATGCAACATGCATGTGTGTGTGCAGGTGTACATGTGTATGTGTGCGTATGTATGTTCATGCATGTGTGTACGGGTATATATGTGCATGTGTGTATACATATGCACACGTGTGTGCATGCACGCACACACACTTATGTGTGTGTGTTGCATACCCATGTGTGCATGCATGTGTGCATGTATGCATGTATATGTGCATGTCTATTCCTGTGCATGTGTGCGTGCATACATGCACATTCCCAGAGCAGTGATTTCAGACCTCTGCAAACAAGTTTGGAATCCAGAGCAGGCTCAGCACATGCAAACTCCTTTTTAAATCTTCAAATAAAAAATACACAACATACAGAAAAGCTCAGGCCAGGGTCTCTTGAAGCCCAGGCTGTCCTGCAACTTCCTGTGTAGCCTAGGCTGATCCTGAGCTCCTGACCCTCCCAAATGCTGGGGTGACAGCTATGCATCGCCTCATCCAGTTTCTGGGGTACTGGGGATGGAGCCCAGGTCCTTGTGGGTGCTGGGCAGGGGGCACTGCCTGCTGAACCATGGTCCTAACCCTAACAGTATTAAATGAAAGAGAGAGAGAGAGAGCAGCAGATATCCTGGACCGTGGTCCCCAGGAGCAGCTGTCCAAAGGTCCTGTGGTCACCTCCTGTGTTCACAGCCCTGTAGTAGCTTCTGTCTCCCAGAAGAAGGAGGGAGCCCTTGGCTGTCCAGTGCCCACCATCACCTGCGTCACTGGGTCAGACCACAAAACCTTGAGGACATGGGACATGACTTTTATTAGCCTCTTGTCACACCTGTAGGTCCTACGGGACATCTCCAAAGAAACATGCAAAGTAGCTTTTGAGACGTCGGATTATTACCACGTGCTCATGACCATGCTGCAGATACTGGTGAGTGTCCACCACCCACCTGTCTGTCCACCCATCCATCCATCTTCCTGGCCACCCACCTGACCTCCTCCCACCCCTTTAGCCACCCCCCCACCTGTCCTGTGAGGAGTCCAGGGCCTCATCTCTGTCTCCTGTCACCCATGTTTCTGTCAAAGTTCATCCGCAGCTTCTGGTAGACAGAGTTGGAGGCTAGCTGCGTGGGCTGCACCGTGCTGAGCTACCAGTGAGCTCGGACATGTGTGTGGCGGTGGGAAATTTGGTAGCTATTTGAGAAACCCTCACGGCTTCTGCAACCTTCCAGAAGGTTCTGACTGTCTCCTCCTGCTGGCAAGGACAGGAAAGGCAACGTCCTGGTGCGCTTCCGCCTGCACTTCTTGCTGGGTGTGCTGCAGCCGCTGACCCTAGATCTGGAAGAGTCGCTCCAGGCTCAGCTGCGGGGGCATGACATCCCTGTGGCTGCCCATGGCACCATCGAGTCAACGGAGCTCATAAGTGAGCCCTCTAGGACCCCCAAGGAATGTCAGATCTCCAACCATCAGTGTGGAGTGCTGGGACCCCTGGCTGCTCTTTCTAGAAGGGGCTGTGCACGGGTTGCCTCTTACCCTGGATCTAATTTCATTCATTTTTGGTCCTGAGAGGTCCCAGTGAATGAAAATAAATGATTCATTTTATTTTTAAACTTTCAAATTTATTTATTTATGAGAGGGGGGAGGGAGGGAACTGGTAAAAAATTTTAAATGTATAATTACATTTTTAATAAAAAAATAAAAAAATAAAAAAAATTTATTTATTTATGAGAAAGAGAATACACACACACACACACACACACACACACACACACACACACACACACGATAAATAAATAGCATTCTAGGTCAGGTTTGAAGACAAAATGGAGAGCCGGGTACAATACTCCCCACTACCTGCTGTCTGCTGACCCTAACATGTGGATGGAGGTCCAAGTGGCCGTCAGTTTGACATCACCTTCTGGACACTTACCCTGGCTGGCCCCCACCTGCACTGGATCCTTGTCCGTGACCGGCTTTATTTGAACGGTGGCACCTGACCACAGAGCCCAGGCAGGATTTGAATAGGCGGGCATCTTCCCAGCACCAACTCTGGTTGACCACGTGATCTGCTCTGTTTGGCTTCAGGTTGACACAAAAGATCAGCGGCCAAGAGAGACGACAAGTCAGGTAGGATTTGGGTCTGGCACTGGGTCTCTGGGCTCATGGGGAAGTCCCCTGATATTTCTTCTAGAAAGTGCCAGGGATCCCCAGAGTGTGGAGCCGGATTGTCTCTCTGGGAAACACAGACTTTCAATGTTGGATGAGGACGCAGGGCCCTGGCCACCGCTTCAGGGAGGAGCGTTATGGTGGTCAGAGTGGGGAGGGGCATTTATCATGGAGAGAGCCAAGGCAGTGGCTTACATTCATCTGCCCTCAAGAACCAGAGGGAGCTGGCATCCAGCTGGCTGTGCCCTTATTGATTCAGCCCCAGGGAACAGAGCCCCCCAATTCAAGGTGGTTCTTTCCACCTCCGTGAGCTCCACCTAGAAGCTTCCTGGCAGGTGTGCCCACAGCCTTGTTCCCGTGGAGATTCTTGCCTCATCCTTCAATGTGGTAGAAATCTACCTTAAACAGCAGCCAAGAAGACAAAACTTTCACTTCTAGTCAGTTGTTAGCTAGGGGTTCACTTCTCCTGTGGGGTGAATGGGGTCCCTGGACCATGACTGGGGACTTACGCTTGTCGGGATGTGGAACTCCCGCTGCGTTCTTCCAAATCACAGCAGACTGGGGCTCTGTTTGCAATGGATGGCACGGCTGCATCTTCGGGGGAACCTGAGGCTAACTAGTTTCTCCTCCCTGAGGTAGTGGGATGGAACAGAGCCCCCCACTCATGTACGATCCCAAACACAGATTAGCTGAAGGAATTTGAGGGTCACCAACAGGGAACACTTAAAGAGCCAGCTCTGATAATTTCTGGACTCTAGAGACACCATGCCACACACCATTAAATGTGGGTACAGCAGGGCTGGCCTGAAGCTGAGGTTTCTCTGGGGCACTTGCAAAGGGATCAGGGCTTCCTATAGAGCAAGAGATGGGGATGACTTGGTCACAGGACCTGAGTTCAAATCCCTGGCACCCAGAAGTATAAAAGCCAGGGCTAGTAGTACCCCTTCACTGGTGTCTGAATCAAAGTGGATGCTGGGTGTGGGAGAGGCAAGGAACGACCCCCCACGTTCCTCTAGAGGAGTAAGGGGTTTCTATTAGGAATGTCCAGTGCTGGAGGACGCCACACTTGGGATCACAGCGCCTCCTAGTATCTGCCAAGGGGAGGTGCATGGGAGGGGGAGGTTGGTTCTTTCCTTCCACCCCGTGGGTTTCTGGGATCCAACTCAAGTCTGTAGATTTCCCTACAGGCTTAGCTATCTCACTGCCCCCGTAATAATAAATGTCTTTTATACTTATTTTTATTGTGTATGTATCAGAGTACACTGTGTGTTCCTGTGGAGGTCAAAAGGTGGCTTAAGAAATCACCCTGAATTCTTCTACCTCCTCTTTGCTTTGCCCTGGAGTTTCTTAGGCTCCCCTCTCCAGGGCCGGACTAGCAGGCCACTGCCATTTCGGCCTGGGGTTTTTACATGGGATCCAGGATCCAAACTCAGGAGCTTCTACTTGTGAGGCAGAGGCTTAGTCCCTGAGCCATCTCTCCAGCCCTCCTTTAAATGGGGTTGGGAAGATGATTCAAGAAGCAAAGAATTGTGAGGCGCTGGGAAGTCATGTTGGTTGAGAACTGAGTTTTTAGGCACACCCAAGAAGAATTATTTAGTGAAGGAAAGCCCTGAGCAAGCCTGCAGGGAGCGGGTTTGTGGAGGTGGGAGACCCAGCTGAGCCCGGCTGTATCCTCAGGTCGTTTTCCCGAGAATTCTTTCTCCTGTGGGAGCCAGTGTGTGAGCAAAGAGAATCCCAAGTGTGATGACCCCATGGACTGTGGGGACAGCTAGGACGAGGCCTGCTGCTGTCAGTGTGTCCTGTGGCCTGCGCCAGGCAGCCTGCCCCCTCGCCCAGGGCAGCTGCTGGGCAGAGAGCAGGGTGGGGTGGAGACCGCAGATCACCCTAGGGAGGGCAGCAGGGAGCTGAAAACTGCTGGTTGCCCAGACTTGGGGGTCTCGGGCCGCATCTGTGGATAAGCCGCCAGCCCCTCAGACGTGAGGACCACAGTGCAGATCCCCAGACCATCATAAAAGTGGGATAGGCTTCATCTGTCATCCCAGCATGTGGAAGTCGGGGGTGGGGGAGTCAGGAACTCAGATTCAGCCTTGGCTACATAGGGAGTCAGGGGCTAGCCTGGGCTAAGTGAGGCTTGCCAGGGTCGAATGACCTGGGTGTGGCCTTGGGTCTCAACTCCCCAAGGGCCAATGCTGAGTGATGATGGATGTAGGGGTGCCAGGTGGGAGGGGGCTGGCTCCCCGGGGTCCCAGCTGGCTGATGTCTTTGGCCTTGCAGACTGTGGGCTGTGGCCAGCCTGGAGCATGCGGGCAGGATTGTGGGCGGCCCGGAGGTGGCACTGGGTGAGTTCCCATGGTAGGTCAGCCTTTGAGAGAACAGTGAGCATTTCTAAAGGGACAACATCATCAGCACCAGGTGGCTCGTGTCGGCCACCCACTGCTTCAACCAGTGAGACCCCCCAGGCCCCGAGGGGTGCCCTGTGGCTCCCCTCCTCCTTACTTCTCCCTCCTTCCTCCTCCCCCTTCCCTCCATTCTGCCCCTCCATCATCCCCCTCCCTCTTTCCTCTCTCCTTTTCCTTTATTTATTTATTTACTTACTTATTTATTCAATTGTGGGTGTATGCTTGTTTGCGTGTGTGTGTGTGTGTGTGTGTTTGTGTGTGTGTGTGTGCGCAGAACAATGGGCGAATTCGGGAACCACCATGGACCACCTCCATCTCCTCTTCATTTACTCTGCCCCGGGATTCACAGGCTCCCCCCTGCCAGACCAGAAATGCAAGTTGCCCCTGCTTCCATCTGGCATCTATATGTGGGATCTAGGATTTGAACTCAGGACCTTCTGTCTGAAGGCAGAGGCTTAACTCCTGAGCCATCTCTCCAACCCCCCCTTTTCCGTTTTGATTCCGTCTACATGTATTCCTATTCCTCTTTAATTAATCTCTTCTCCTAGAAACAGAGTCTCAGAGGTGGTAACCCAGACCGGCCCAGAATGCTCCGTCCTCCCGCCTCAGCCCCCCAAGAGCTGGGGTCACAGATGGGCCCTGCTACATTCCACTCTGCATTCACTTTGGTTTTGCAAAGTTTAGTAAATTGTGCGAATGTGTACGTGTATGTGCACTTGCGTGCAAAGGTGGAGGTCAGACAAAGATTTGTGGGAGTCAGCTCTCTCCTTCCAGTGTGCGGAGTCTCTGTATCCAACTCTGGCCATGAGGCTTGGTCACAAGTGCCTTTACCCACCCTGCTGCCACATCCAGCCCGAGTGCCTCCTGGCCGCCACCCACATCTTCCCCCAGGCAAGAAGTGCATCATCTCGGGCTGGGGCTACCTGAAAGAGGACTTCTGTAAGTACCCAGGCCCTGCTAGGTGCCCCCAGGCCGGGCACCTTACTCACCCGTCCGTTATTGGTGGATCACTTCCACTCCCTGATTTTCCCTTTTTTGTTTAGCCTTAAAATCAATGCTTGTGGCTGGTTATCAGGCGGGGCAGCAGAGGATAGCTTGGGCAAGGAAGCAAGACCCCACCTCAATACAAAAGAAGAAAGAGCTGGGGAGACTCTTAGTCAGAGAGGCTGTGGGTGCCAGAGCTCTCAGCCTGTCTTCCTTTCTCTCCACGAGGGCAGTGGTAAAGCCCGAAGTCCTGCAGAAGGCCATGGTGCAGCTGCTGGACCAGAGGCCGTGTGCCAGCCTGTACGGCCACTCACTCACCAAGCGGATGCTGTGTGCTGGCTACCTGTATGGGAAGGTGGACTTCTGTTGGGTACACTGAGCTTCTGTCCTTCTGCTTGCGTCACATGCTTTGGACGTGCTTTGGACACTGCTCCCAGGAGCCCTGGTCCATGCTGAGGTGATGCTTCTGTCTCTAGGGAGACTCCGGAGGCCCTCTCGTCTGTAAGGAGCCTTCTGGAAGGTTCTTCCTGGCTGGCATCGTGAGCTGGGGCATTGACTGTGCAGAGGCATGGCGGCCAGGTGTCTATGCGAGGGTCACTTGGCTGCGTGACTGGATCCTGCAGGTGACCAGCTCGACCAGGCTGTCCATTGCCCCCCCCAACCCCGATAGCTCCCATCCCCCCACCCCCGGCACTTCCAAGTCCACCAGTCCTGACAGCCTGGAGATCTACCCTCTGCCGGGCTCATGCTGGTGCCCAACCACCCTCTGGTGCCACCATTATACACCAAGGTATCTGTCACCAAACAAGTAAAGCCAGGTGTCTGCTCCATGGTGGAGTGACTGATGGGTAATTGCTTTCAAAGAGATCAATGGTCAATTAGTGATGTCTGTCATGACACACCAGAAGCAAAGAGCTTGATAGGTGATAGTGTCTGCCATTTGGTGAGAAATTTGGTGACCGATTATTGATGCCTGTTGGCAAAGGACTCAGGGGAGAGATCAGTGAGCAATTATTATGGCCCGTCTTAAAGCTCTCAGAGAGAAAGTGGTAAATGAGACTCCCAGGAAGCATTCTGGGAGGACTGGCAGACTCTCGGTGCAAGTTGGGAAGCATTCAGTGAACATTAGTTATTGATTATTGATGTCTGTTTTGGAGCACTTGGTATGGAATTTGGCAGTTGACTAGTGATAATTGTCCTAAAGCAGGCAGAGGGAGACTGGTCATTGGTCATTTCGGGGGTCATGAAATGGGCAATGGATTACTCATGTCTGCCATGATCTGGACATCAGCGAATGGGAGATTTTATTAGATTATTTTCATTATTAGATTATTATTAGATTACAGCATCACTGACGTCCTTAGTGGTAACAACACTGGTGATTGATTGTCAATACCTGTCTTGGTCGCTGGAGGCAATGGGCGCTTGATTGCAATGTCTGCCATGAGCACAGGGAGGCCTGAGGGGGACATTGGGAATCACTTGCGTTGGTTCTACCTCCTTATTGCTCTGCTTTGGGGTCCCTCAGGCTCTGCCTCCCGGGGAGGGGGGAGTGCAGGCGGCTGCTGCATTCTAGATGCGGATGTAGGAACTTGAACTCAGATCTTTTGATGTGTGGTTCCTCTTGGGGTTACTGAGTCTCCTGGGAGCACCATGTGTCACCCCTGTGTTTCTCATGGCTGCTGTTTCTCTTGGAGTACTGGGAGACACCCCCCAGGCCAGGCACAGGGCCACAATTCTCTGGTGCAGTCTTGTTTTGTGGGTGCTTTCTGGATTCTTCTTCCTCCTTCTTCCTACTCCTTTCTCTCAGACAAGGTCTTGGTACAGTGCTAGTTTTCTTCAGTGACCCACATAATTTACGGTTCACCTTTCCTCCCCCAAAGATGCCCCAGTCGACACACCTGGAAATTTCCATCGCAGGATTGGCCCAGTCTCAGGCTGCAGAAACTCGGAGCCGGCAGAGAGCCCGGGCCCTCTCTCTTGTACCTTGCAGACTGCAAAGCCAGGCCCTCGATGGAGAAGCCCACCTGCTTCGTGGGTGGGCTCAGGGCCATGTTCGGGGAGTTGCCCTGGCAGGCCAGCCTGAAGGAAAGTTCCAGACACTTCTGTGGGGCCACTGTGGTGGGCAATCGCTGGTTGCTGTCTGCGGCTCACTGCTTCAACCAGTAAGCACCCCCAACAGGCTTCAGGGACCACCCCTTCGCCAGCCCTGCCCTTGGCATCCGCTCTGGGGACCCCTGGGAACGCTCGGGTTGCCTGTGCCCTGTCTCCGCAGCAGGAAGCCAGAGCATGTGCAGGCCCAGCTGGGCACCACATCGCTGCAGGGCGTGGGCAGGAGCCCCGTAAAGTTGGGACCCCGCAGGGTGGTGCTGCGCACCCCCTCCACAACCCTTGCACCTTGGACTTTGACATGGCGCTGCTGGAGCTGGCACAGCCGCTGGTCTTCAACAAGTACATCCAGCCCGTCTGCCTCCCACTCACCATTCACAAGTTCCCAGTGGGATGCAAGTGCTTCTTCTCGGCTGAGGCAACACGCAAAAGGAAATGGTGCGTGGGCCCGAGGGGGGCGATGGCTGACTCTCCACAGCCCATCCTGGCAAGGGAGGGGGCCGGACTTCCCTCACCTCAACCCTAAGCCTATCTTGTTGTCAGCGTCACAGCCGGTGAGTCACCTGCCTCTCCTTGGGCCAGGAAGTCACATTCGACCCCATGTGTGTGTGTGTACAAATAAAGTTTTATAGGTAACAGTCATTGACAAAATGCCTGACTGCCCTGGATTTCTCAGCTGATTTAGAGTCCCACAGATCAGGAGCCCTTCACCTCTTGTTTACTTGGGGTTCCATGTGGCCCCATGTCTGTGTCCAAATGAAGTATGTCTTCAGACAGTCACTGACAAACCCTCTGTGGCTACAGTGGATGTCTGAAGACCCCACGGGTCAGTGATCTCACACACTGTGAAGCCTTTAGCTTTCCTTCCAGCAGGGAACACACATGGCCCCTTGCTTGTGTGTATAATAAAATCTTACTGGCAACCACCCATGTTTGTTGACAGGCGCCTGGGACTGCTTTTTGCCACGTGGCTAAAAAGACTGCCTTTTTCTGGAGGGCCCTGTCTTGCTTGCACTCAGCAAGCTGAGGCAGGAGAATCAGCTGGCTTCGGAGCCAGGCCCCATCTCAAAACAAGAACTTAGAGCTGGGGCTGGGGCTCAGGGGCAGGTGCTCACCGGGCACATGCAAAGGCCCCGGGCCCCATCCTTCAAGAATTGAGGACTCAGTCTCAAGGATTCCACGTGTCTCCAGGACCACAGCTTCGGCCAGCTGTGGTTGGAGACCAGGTGCCAGGTGGCATTTTGAACTCTGTCCCCGCAGCCACCAAGCTGGACATGCTGCAGCAGGCGACAGTGAGCATCATTGAGCACCCTGTACAACTTCTTGCTGACGGATAGCATGTTGTGCGTCAGCTTCCTAAAGGGCAGAGTGAACTGCTGCTAGGTGGGCATCCAGTCAGGGGGATTGGAGTCCAGGGTTGCCATCCCCAGGATACAGTAAAACACATCTGGGACTATGAACTCAGAGAAAGCAAGTGATCTGCTGAGGCACACAGTGGAGCATGTGGCCAGATGCTCTCTCTCTCCCTCACAAGGCGACTGGGGGGCCCTCTGGCCTGCAAGAAGATACCTGGCGTTTTTTACCTGGCGGGCATCATCAACTGGGGCATCGACTGTGCCCGGGTGAAGAAGCCTGCATCACCCGCCTCAAAAACTGGATTCTGAAGACCATGTCTGGGGGCTCCCTCCCTATGCCCCAGGCCTCTGCCACCAGCATGAGGCTCACCCCCAGTCAAGCCCCTAAGATGGCAGCCCCAGAGGGTACCATGAACAGACCTGCTTCCCTCAGGGCCACCAGCTGGGTGACCACCAGACCGCCCACTAAGACACTGTCCACCAGAGTGACCTCCACCAAGGGTCAACACACCGCCTCCTGATGCCCCAGAGACCACCCTGCGCTCCCAGCCCCCAGGTACCAGGACGTGTGCCCGCTGAGGTGGCAGGTCCGCAGAGTGAACAGGTGCTGTAGGACACAATGAGACCTGAGGGCTGTCACTCAGCTGCAGAGCCATGCCCCTCCCTGGGGGCGCCTAGACGGTCCCTCTGAGCCACGCCCCCAGCTCTACTCCTCCCACAGTACCAGCCCTGTGCACCCCGTGGGAGCGTGGGGGACAGGAAGCTACAGCAAGAGCGGCTGTGCACCCTGGGGCACAGGGTGGTCGGGGCACATGTGCCCCAGAGTGGGCGTGGATTCAGCAGGAGGCCCAGGGCTGCCCTGTCCCCCCCAACAGAGTCCATAGACCACTGAGAATCTTCTCTGGCTCCCGCCCCTGCCCCCGCAGACTGCGGGCTGGCGTCCCCGGGGGCGCTGACGGGGATTGTGAGTGGCAGCGGGGCAAGGCGTGGCGAGTGGCCATGGCAGGCCAGCTGCGGCGGCGGGAGCCCCGCTGAGGGGCGGTGCTACTGGCCGACAGGTGGCTTCTGTCTACTGCGCACTGCTTCGATATGTGTCAATCCGCTGGGCTCGTCCCTCCTCCCGCCACCGCCCCAGCCCACTGGAAGGGCTCCCTTTCCCAGGGGGCCCCGCCCGGCGACAGGCCTGTGAGGCTCAGGGCAGGGCGGACAGACTGTTGGGTGGTGTGCAAAGGCCCTGGGGTGCAATCACAGCGTCCCTCAGAGCACCCAAACGGGTGAAATGGCTCCTGCCAAAGGTTCCCTCCTAAGCCTTGTGGTTGACTGTTAGGGTGAGGCGTGGGTGTCCTGCAGCTACGGGGACCCCCGGCAATGGTCGGTCTTCCTGGGCACCCCGTTCCTGAGCGGCGCTGAGGGCCACGCGCAGTGCGTGGCGCACATTTTCAAGCACCCCTTCTACAAGACTACACGCTGGACTACGACTTGGCGCTGTTAGATCTGGTGGGGTCTGTGCGCCGCAGCCGCTTGGTGCACCCCATCTGTCTGCCGGAGTCCACGCGGCTCCCCGTCGGCGCGCGCTGCATCATCACAGGTTGGGCCTCTGTGAGCGAGGAAGTGGGCGCGGGGGTGTGGGGAGAGGGGTGGGGCCGGGCACGCGTGGCACCAGCGCCCACGCGCGCATCCTCTCCAGGCTCCATGGCGCAGCAGCTGCAGAAGGCGGCTGTCCGCGTGCTCAGCGAGCAGACGTGTCGCCGCTTCTACCCGGTACAGATCAGCAGCCGCATGCTGTGCGCCGGCTTTCGGCAGGGCGTCGTGGACAACTGCTCCGTGAGCGCCTCGCCCCCCTCCCCGCAGCAGCCCCTTGCCCTCGCTGCCCGCCGGCGTGGGACCACAGAGGTCGCAAAGGGCCAGACTGGCCGCTGCCTCCATTTCCCCAGTGCTGGAGCGATCGCTGTCGTCTACCACACTCAAGTTTTTTATGTGGGTGTTGAGATTTGAACTCTGGTTCTGGTGATGGGGGGGGCTCTTAGGCGTCCAGGTTCTGTGCTCGGGAGTAGACTGAAACCAGAACCAGAACACTGTAGAGAACGAAGGCAGATTTATTAGAATGAAAGGTTGGCCCTCGTGGGGCCCATGAAGGGCAGGAAAGCCGGCTGAGGCACTGCACCAACGTGGCTGGGACAGCAGCGCAGATCAGGAGAGAACTCGCAGAGTCCAGATGGGGAACCCGTGAGAGGCAAGAGGGCCCAGATGCCTGGCAGGGTCAGGGGTCTTCGCAGGGGTAGGCAGGCCCGGGAAAGCGGCTTTTCCTCATTAGTTTGCTCCAGTTTCTACAAACCTGATTGGAGCCGGTGTCCTCTCCAATCTCATTGGTCCGTTCCTATTATGTTAGGGTGAATTTCAAGGGGGGGCTTATCTGTGCAGGAGAGGCATTTTCAAATCCTTACCGAGTAGGAGGGGAAATCGGTAGCTTTATCTCAAAGGATTAGTCGGCTCCTCCAGATTAGTACGGTGGGTCCCCCCAGGACTCCCATGTGGGTGACCTACCCAGCATGGCTGCCCTGAAACGGCCTAACTGATGTGAAAACTTCGGTTTTCCAACTCCACATTCCAGCATAGGGTCTGGGCAGGGGGTGCTGGCACATGACCCGGACAGATGGGAAGCTGAGGCAGGGGAATTGCTGAGAGCCTCAGGCTCATAGCAGCAGAGGAAGATTAAGACCCAGCAATCAACAAAAATCCCCAAAGAACCACAAGGTAATAGGGACCGGGTGACGCTCTGGCCGAGGCTGTGGGACCCGGTAGGACATCCCCAAGCCCCCAGGGGGACACCGGGGGACCCCTGGCCTGCAGGGAGCCCTCTGGACAGTGGGTACTCACAGGCGTTACCAACTGGGGTTAAGGCTGCAGCAGGCCTCACTTCCCCAGCATCTATACCCGCGTGGCTGCCGTGTGAGGATTGATAGGATAGAACATCCAGGAGTGAGGATGGACACTGCAGCTTGACCAATGGAAGAAGCAGCAACCAGAGGACCAAGGGCCGGGGAGGAGAGGCGCAGGGGTTACTGGACCGGGTGCAGGCTGTGCATGTCGTTGCAATAAACCCAGTCCCTCCCCCAATGCCAACCCCCCCCAAGCAGTTTCTCCATGTATCGCCAAGCCCCATTTCGCTTGAAACAGCATGGCCCTCCTGGCCGGGATGATAGGTGTATGCCAGCCACACTCACCTGCTACACAGCTGGGAACAGAGCCCAAGATCTCCACGTGCCACCAAATGCACCGAGGTGGTACTGCCCGGGCCCTACGACTTGGTCTGGTTCTAAAGCCCAAACTGGTCTTCAATTTTCCACAATCCTGCTCCCCCTCCCAGGTCCCGGAATGCTGTGGCATCCTTGCCCCGGGCAAGAGGCCATGCCTACTGCCCAAAACCAGCAGAGGGGAGGGGGATGTGTGTGTGGGGTTGGGGGGCACGTCCAGATCCGAGGGGAAAACACATCAGTTTCTCTGGCCCTTGTGGGCCATTTATTGGCCAGCTCTGAGGTCACGGCTCAGGCGCATGGGCCGCTCGCTGCTCTAACAGGTACCTCTGGGAGTGGGGTGTTCCGGAATCCAAGCACGAGGCCGAGCTGAGGCCGAGCTGAGGCCCAGCAGCCCAAAGCAGCCCAAGGCCAGGAGACCACGACTCGCCAGCCCTCCAAACTGCCAGGCTTTGGGGCGCCCACATCTAAAGCTGCCCTGGCAGGTGCAAACAAGTGTCTGCGTCGCATGTGTCCTCCCACGAGGTTACAGGCCGCGCATCGGCCACGCTCCGCGAAGCCCGTGTTTGGGTGGGCCGTGCGGGGTGGGGACGTCCCACGGGAAGACTCCGGGCCGGTTCTTGCTCGTCCGCATCACATGTTGGGTCGTTCCTGCTGTAGGCGCGAGTTGTAGGCACGGGACACGGTATTCCAGGCATCCATGTAGCGATCCATACACATGGCGATGCACTTCTGTGGGGGCGGGCAGAGCTTCAGCCTCCGGACCCCCGGACGCTGCAGCGAGGGGCGCACGCCGCACGCGCCGCGATTGCGTAGGCGCAGAGGCCTTCTCCACGTCTTCGCGCCCCGCTTCCCCCCCATACGTCCTGGCTCTCCGCGCCCGGCTGACCCGGGCCCGACCCCCGCCGAGTCTCACCTGCTCTGAGTTGTCCAGGGAGCCCCCCCCCCCCGGCTTCCCGATGCACTTCCGGAAGCACTTGTCCGTCATTCTCTGCGGACACAAGCGAGGCTCAGGCTGCCGGGGGACCCCATCGCAGCCCCCGGCGAGCCCCGCACCTGCAGCAGCTTCTGCGCGTTGGCCACAGCGATCTGCACCTTCACCTGCTCCATAATGAATCCCGGGTCCAGTTTCCCGCCGCCGGAGCCCCCGAAGTCCGAGCTAAAACCGCCCTCCATGGCTCTGCAATGTCACCCGGCCGCGGCCGCCGACCTGCAGCTGCCCGATTCCAGGCAGCCCAGGGTACCACGGGAAACCGAGTCCGAAATCCGCTTTCCACAAGGCCGTGCACCCACCTCCTGCCACCGGAAGCCCGGAGCAGAGCATCACGAGAAACCGTCTGTTCCTGTCCGTACCAGCCCGCACACGACGTCCCGAGTCTAGCGGGCTTCCCGACCCCGCGAGGTAGCACGGAAAACCACCCATAGCTGTGGAGTCCATGCGGCATCAGGGGGAAAGAAGAAAAAAAAACTTGAACTACAACTCCCACAAGGCTGCGCGCACCACCGGAACCAGAAACGTAACTACAATTCCCACGAGGCCGCGCGCGCCGGCCCTAGGAGCCAAGGCCCCGGGGCTGCCAGCGCCTGTTCCCGAGACGTGCGTTATTTGGAGGACTGGGGAAAACCTGCGATCTGCACAGGCCCGAAGGCCGCGCGAGCCGCGACTCTGCGCGGACCCGCTCCCGGGCGCATCACTCCCCCAGCCCTGGGAAGGCTTGCCGCAGTTGGTAAAATCCAAGTGTTTATTCATTGTACAAAAATTTCCAATCAGAAAATGTATGTTACAAGTCATCGGAGGAAAAGAAAAGACGTTTAGCATGCATCTTAAAAACCGAGGCACCCCCCCCCCCCGGCCAAGGGCACCCCAGCACCTCACGGTCTCTGGGGCCACCTGCGCACTCACCGATATAAAAAAATATTCATTAAAAAACTGTGTCTGCGGAGGACGGGGGCGCTCCACGGGAGGCTTGGGCATTCATAGGCCATATCATGCCGCACCCACGGGGGTTCCGCCTTCTGGTCACAGGGGGTGTAAGGAGGCTGGATGGTTCTAGGACTCGTAACTGGAGAAACCTTGGGTTGGGGACCACGCAAGACGCCCAAGCACAGGCCACAGAGCCAAAGGGTGCAAGTGGATGGTCTGTCCCCGTCTCCATGTCTCAGGGGAGCCCCAAGTCAGGTCGGCTGCTGAACACCCCACCAGTGGAAACATGGGTGCTTTAAAATCCTAATTAGAAAAACCAAATACTCTCAAATACTGAGTGACAGGTGGGTTTGCTCCATCATCCCCAGGCGGTCATCCAGCTCTCCTGCTCAGATCCTCCTTCCCTTGCCAGGCCTCTAAGTTCACTTGGTAACGGGTTGTGTAAGGGGAGATGCACAAAGTAGTCCCTAAAACCTGGAGGGTGAGGAGGGTGGGTCTGGAGCATGGCCAGGAAGCCCACCCACTTCAGGCATCAATTTAAAAAGGTCTATTAGTGTACGAAGAACAAAAAGCCGGGGGTGGAGAGGTGTCTCAGGAGTTAAACCTCTGCCTTGCAGGCAGAAGGTCCTGAATTCTGATCCTAAACCCTACATATAGACGGGGCCGAAGCGAGGGCGGCCTGCCTTTCTGGTTCTGGTGGGCGGAGCCTGTGAATCCTGGGGCACAATAAACAAGGAGGTGGAGGCAGTCCATGGTGGTTCCCGAATTCACCAGTGGTTCTACACACACATACATACACACACGCACACACGTGCACAATTGAAAAAAAAAAAACTTAAAAAAAAAAAACAAAAAGCCAATGGTAGAAAGAGCTGTGAAGGCACCCAGCTGGCTCACATCAGCCTGCAGTCCCTGGAGGTGGACTGTGGGTCCCCCTGCAAGGACAGTAGACATGGCATCAGGGTTGGCCAAGAGCCCCGCAGAACCACATCCCCACCCCAGGGCTTCCACTCCCCACTTGTCAGGACCCTGGGGGACGCACAGGACACGCTGTGTTCCCAGTGCCCTGAGTGGGGCCTGCTCAGGCTGCTGCTGTGCTGGGGACGCCAGGCCACTGGGTGCCGGGGACCCATCAGTACCGTGTGCGTCCCAGGACTGGAAGGCACAGCTTCTACCTGCTGGTGGAAGAGGTCTTCCTCCCCAAACTCAGCTTCCTCTTCCTCCTCTTCCATACCATTCTGGCGCTCCTCCACCATAGACTGGCTGACGGCTCTCACAGCTACTTCCTGTATGAGACAGCAGTGAACCACCCAGCCCCATGCCCGCTGGCTTCCAGGCCTCACCTGTTGAACCTGGCACCCACCTCACCGCCAGCATTGACCAGGACCATGCAGAAGCGCTCGCCAACACCCCAACTGTCTTGGTTCCTCCACACCAGTGTTGATGGCAGGCTATGGGCCACACCCGCACCAGCAGCCCACACCTGGGGACCAAGAACAGCCTGTGGGTCACCTCTGGGCCCAATGTGGGGTGGGCCTCTTCCAGACTGTGACCTGCTTGGCTGGGCTGCAGGATGGAGGCAGAGGGCGAGGCTGGCACACAGGTCCCAGAGGACGTGCAGATCTCATGGAGGCCCCCCAGCCACCTCCCTGACGGTCTGGCCAGCTCTCAGGATGTACTTGGGCGTGAATTTGTAGGAGATGTCCTTGCCCTCCAGCGTCTGCCTCCTGATTCTCCAGTTCCCCAGGGACTGGTCCTGGAAGGGGATGCGCTGAGCCAGGTGCCAGGCGGGAGGCCCGGGACCACCCAGCGTCCACCCGGCCCTTCCTGCACCTTGTCAGAAAGGTTTCGAAGCTGCACAAAGCGACCCTCCAGGTCCACCTCCTCGATGTTCACGCTACTGGGCGCTTGCCACGGCCATGGCCAGCAGCGGCCGCACTGTCACTCCTGGAGGTGACCCATGAGACCACTGGCTGCTTCAGCCTGTGAGGCAGAGGGCAGCGTGACTATGACTGGACGCCCCAGGGTCCCATCTGCTCCAGCCTGCCGGGTGGGGCGCCCACCTCTTCTCCTCACCCTCCAGCAGCTTGCAGAAGGCGCTGATCTCCACATCCAGGGCCAGCTTGACGTCTAGCAGCTCCTGGTACTGGGCCAGCTGCTCCTGCAGTGTCCCACATCTCCAGCACCTCCTGCTCCTTAGCGTCCAACAGCTTCTGGAAGCGCTCACGCTCACCAGCCATGGCCTCCTCCAGCTCCCGGATATGGTCCTTAGTGGCGCTGGTCTGGAGGGGGGCAGGTGAGGGGCTGGTGACAGGTGGTAGGGTCATGGGCCCCAGGAGGGGGTGGGGGGTAACACCTCACCTGCTTCTGGAGTCCTGAGAGCTGGTAGCTGAGCACCTCCACGAGCATGTGCACCTTCTGCAGCTCTTCGCGTGCGCGTGAGTGGCGCTGGCTGCCTTGTCATTCTGGTCAGAGCTCAGTCGGGTGCTGTCCACTTGTGGATGGGTGGAGTGAGCTTCAGACAGGGCAGGATGCATGGGTCCCCCCCCTTCTGCCCACTCGCCCGTCTGCGGGCCCACCTTGGCCTGGAAGGCCTGCTCCAGCTCCTGGCGGTACAGCTGCACTTGCTCGGCATGCTAGTCAGCAGCTCCTCCAGCACCTGCGCCAGCTTCAGGTTGCTGTCCTGTTGACAGCCGCTGCCCACCTCCACCAGCCAGCGCTCATGCTGCCACCACATCTTCTGCACTTCCTAAGACAGACAGCACACCTTGGTGAAGGATAGGGATTCTCCCCCTCCAGGCCCACTACACAACTCTGGGCACTGCTGGACCAGTTAGCACACAGCACAGTTGAGGGTGTACTAGGAAGGTTCATGCAGGCTCAGCACCAGGGCCCAGAGCACACAGAAGTGGAGGGCCACCATTCAGAACATGAGGGGTGTCTACTAAGCTGACAGCTGCAGAACCACTGGTCCACGCACCTTCCTGGCACCCCTCATGCTTGCTCCCCACAGATTGGACCTGGAGTGCCTCTTCCTGCTGCCTGTCCTGCCTGCCCTGGGGGGTTTCCATGCCTCCCTCTTTGGACCCTGCACCTGCAGCCGGCTCCTCATCAGGCAGGCCCGTGGGGGCTGCCTGCGGCACACAGTCTCAGCCCGGGCCTGCAGGAGGCTCCTCACACAGCTCTGCCGGGGTCTCCTGGGCTGCTTCTTGCAGCCCCTCAGCTCCGATTGGCTTGGGCTCCATCTCAAACCCCTCAGGGGGATCCTTGCCTTCCTTCCTGAGGTTGGTCCCAGGTGATTCTTGTCAATGGTCCCTCCACAGATCCAAACTCAAATCCTGGTTTCTCTGGGTTGGGACCCTTTCCCTGAGCTGGGCTCCCCTGCTGCGTGGCCAGTGGACCCCATAACATCCGTGGATGCAGCCCTCACTGCAAGGAGGCTCCTCTGCACAGCTACCTGAGGGGGCTCCAGCTGTAACAGCACAATGGGTCCTGTGACGCCCCGAGCCCCTACTGCTGGGGATGCACAGAGCCATCGAACTACAGGTGAGAAGGGTGCTGGGGGGTAGTGGGAGGGGAACTGGTCCCTTGATCCGCAGGTGTGCAACCCCCAAGAGCAGAAGCAGCAGTGTGAGCAGGCACTGGGTAGCGTGGTCAGGTCAGAAGCATTGACAGGAGATTGCGCCCCCACCCCACCCCGGACTGCCAGAAACACAAGGACAGGGAGGGGCAAGGTACAGCCCCGCCCAGGGTCCTGACCTTGCTTTTAGTTCTGTGTGACCCCACAGGTGGGCTCTCACGTGCTGACCTCGCCCTCCACTGTTGTCCCCCAACTTCTTGACTAGAGCTCTGGGGTGCTATCTGCCTTTCACCCCATAGGCCCGGGAACCAACTGGCGCCCACCTCCTCGAACACGTTCTTGCATAAGTCCAGCTCCTCCTGCAGACTCTGCAGCAGGTTTTCCAGGTCCACGTGCATCAGCGTCTCCCTCTCTAGCTGCTGCTTGGCCACCGTGTAGCCATCCTCTGCCTGCGGAACATGGGGTAATGGTGAGGTGGCCAGGGTCGCCGCCCGATGGCACCACACACCCCATGGCCACCGGACCTACCTTGGCCAGCTGGGGCCGCAGCTTGGCCGTATCGCCCTCCAACCCGCACTTGTCGTTGATGGCAGCTGTCAGCTGGGCCTCGCTGAAGTGGAGCGAGATCTCCAGGTCCTTCACACGGCCCTGGGCCACCACCAGCTCAGCCTCCCACTTCTTCGTGCTGAAAGTGAGGTTGAGTCAGCCAGGGGCAATCCCTTGCCACACCCCCCTGGAGAGTGAAGCAGGGGGATAGCTGTGAGTAAGACTTACCTGCTGCGGGCAAGGACAGCATCCTTGGCCATTCCACGCACCAGGGAACCTGCCTGGTACTTTGCTGGTTGAGACAGCATCTCATGTAGCCCAGGTTAGCCCTGAATCCTCCCCCTTTCCATATGTCCCAAGGACTCATTGGATAACTGCTACTAGCTCTGGAAGCTTGTGGCTGTATGTCCACCAGTCCTGCTGAGATAGCAGGCCGGGGCAGGGCTTTCGCAAGCTGCTGGTCTGCATTGCCCACTTTCTGCTAAGCCCCTGCTCAGTGTGCGTCCCCCGAGGGGAACCTGACTCTCAAACCTCCAGCTGTCTGGTGCCTGAGCACGGATCCTGCTGTCGCATAGACCCCAACACACAGTGGTCATGGGAGGGGTGACAGGCAGGTCAGTGCCCACAGCCACGACTCACCCCTTGGTGGCCTTTTCCAGTTCGATCCGCACCTTCCTGACCTCTATCTGCAGGTGCGCGTGCTTCTGCGCTGTCTCATCCAACACCTGCTGGGCATCAGCCAGCTCCGACTCATACAGCTCCTTAATGCTGCTGACCTGTGGGCGCGTGGCTGTGAGCTGGGGTGCCCTACTGCCCCACGTCAGAGTGTGACCCCAAGTGTGGCCCCCCAGCACAGCCCATGGGGGTCAGGATCCATTCTGCAGAGCCCGACACAGGACATGGATAGACACCAGAGAGGGGACGCCGGGATGCACATGACCACCTTCCTCCATCCCGAGGAGCTGGGGGTGACGGCCACTTGTCTCAGAGGTTCCTGAATCTAGCAGGATTCTGGGGACAGGGGCCCCCACAAGGTGAGGAGATGACATGTCCTACAGCACCCAGGGCCAGGGCTGCAGGTGGGGGGGCTCTCTCAAGGGGGGCTTCCTGTGGATGCCTATGAACCATCCTTGCTGCCCTAAGGGACCCCAATAATCATGGTTTTCGGGTTGCCTGGAGACAATCCCTCAAGCCAGATCCCCATTGTGGAGACATGTTCGAGGGAACACAGCACCCCTTCCCTGATGTGGCCTGGCATGACTCCTGATCTACATGAGGTTCCTTCTGCAGCACCCCATGCAGCCCAGGCTGGCTCCCAACTCCCTATGTAGTCAATGACAACCCTGAGCCCTAACTGTCCCATCTCCGTGGCTCAGTGCTGGGATGACAGGTGTGCGTCACCTGCCTGGGGTCTGTGTGCCTGGCATGGGCCCCAGATCTTGTGTTGCACTCATGGATGGAAGTCACGGGACTGCTGCTTGCCCGAGAGCTGTGCTGATACTTGATTGGCGTGTGCCTGAGCCCCTGACTACCTCTTAGTTCCCCTCAACCCGAGTGTCTGCATCCCTCCCCTTCCCCCAGTGTCCCCAGCTCCTGTCATTACCAGAAACATGGTGAGAGAACCTGAGGCTCAGGCAGGGCTGGCGACAGCCAGCTGCTGTCACATCCTGGCCCCGCACCATCCCGGAAGGGGCCCTGGGACACTCCACACACAATGACCACGCCTGCCAGCTGCTGGCCTCCCTGTCCTGTCCCGTCCTGCATGGACACTCCTGCTAGCCTCTCTGGCTCCTTGCATGCAAGACAGTGTTTCCTGTGTTTCACATCTGTGAGGCGGTCACAGGGAATATCCCACCCTGGAGACAGGTGAGTGGGCACAGGTGGGGGCTTTCGCCTGGTGATACGGTTGCGGGATGAGCAAGGAAGAGCCAGAGCAGCTGACCAGCAGTCCCAGCCTCAGAGATCCAGCGAGAGATGGAGGACACAGCAAGGCCTCAGCACACTACTCAGCCTTGAGCACCCAGAAGGCCACTCGGCGTGGGCCATGCTCAGAGGGTGCTGTTGGCTGAGACCCAACCATCACCTCCCATAAGTGGGGGCACCAAGGAGGAGGGGCTGCTGAGAAGCCACTGTCTGGTCACATGGCTGGGGGACCTCGTGGCCGGCCTGGCCCAGCAGCTGGGGCCAACCAGGGCTCCCATTTCCCAGAGGGAACTAGGGTAGGATCCTTGGGTGATCCCCCCCAGGGCACAGGGCTCTGCCCTGCCCAGTGGTTCCGGCCAGCCGCAATGCCTGACTTCCCTGGCTGTGGGAACCCAAACATCGAATGGGTTGCCCTTGCCCGGGAGGGCTGTATGGGGTGCCACCCTGGCCACTGAACAGTCCATCAGCCCCAATGTCCCCTGTCCTGGACGTGCGCACAGTCACCGGGTCCACAGTGACAGTGGGTCGGCCTGTGTGTGCACCTAGCATGTGGGGTGTGCTCGTGGGGGGGGCCAGGGCCCAGGCTTAATGTGTGTCTTCCCTGAGTGACTCTGGGGCAATGGTTCAAAGGGAGATTCCACACAAGTGTCTGGTCACTCCAGATGGACCCATGATACTCAAGTCCAGCTTGGTGAATCCAGATTTCCTGGGCTTAAGAGGTGAGTGGAAAACAGGCGCGGGCGCCCTGGAAGGACCATACGGCCCCAGATACCCGCCGCAGCTCCCTACGCCCCTCAAGATAACCCAGTTCTCCTTCCCACCAAGCAGCCGTGGGCGTGAGAGGTCACAGGGAACATCCCCAGCTGCCTGAGACCCAGCAGTGTCCTCCTGGGGACCGAGCCTGAGCACAGGTCAGAGGGGCCTCAGCTGCAGATCTCAGCACCACCCCCGCCGTCCTGCAGCGCCCCACTGGGCAGGGGCTGTGAGTGGCCAGCGTGTGGACACAGTATGGGCCGCTCTGGGCAGCATCAAGGGTGAGGCTGCATATGACCCTGTGGGGGAACTTTTCTCAGGAGGGGGCCCAGCCTGTGGCCGTGGTGGTCGCTTTGCCTCGCCCAGAGACAAGCAGCGTGCAGCCAGGCTCAGCACCTACAGTGCCAGCACCTCCAGCCCAAGGCTGGGATCCGGGGTGACCAAGACCACCCATCCTTGGGCTCTGCCCCCTCGACCTCCTGACCTGCCAATCTCAGGGACAGTGGGAGGCCTGAGCAGTCCTGGTGAGTTTCTGAGAGACTTCCCGCCCTCCAGCCCCCTGCCCTCCCCCCCACTTCTAGGCCAAACCTAGGCTGGGCCAGAAACTATCCAGGGCTCCAGGGCTACACAAGCAGCAGAAGGCAGCTGGGCGGGGCAGGAGTACCTGGCCAGCAGCACCTCCTCCAGCTGGGACAGCCAGCCCAGGGTCAGCCTTGGCAGGTGCGGGACATCCAGCCCACTGGGACACAGCTGTTCCCGTGTCACCCACAGAAAGCTGGTTTGTCCACGAGCACCGAGGCACAGGGCTCAACAAGCTCAGCAACTCTGGAGGAGAATGTGGGTGCTCCTCCCCTCCTTGGAGAGTGGGCACTGGTTGTGCATGACCAGTACCAGGAAGTCCAAGGTCCCCATGTGAACCCCACTAAAAACCCCAGTCCCAGTGGCCTGAGGCCTCCCACTCTTGGGATGCTAACTGCTAGGTGACAAGGCCCCTTTTCCGGGGGATTCCACGGAAATTCCAACTCTGTGGAATCCCCCTGAGACCCTAACACACCCCTGCCTGCTGGGATGCAGCTGTCCCCACACCAAGCTGTTGATTTTATATTCATTTTTATAAATTTTTATTATATATGTTTTATATATAATATTTATATATATTTTATACTTAAGAGATTTCATATTTTTTGTCAGAACTTCAGATATTGAATGGAACGTCTTTTATGAATATACTACCTATAGGAATAAGGGTTGGAAGGTCATAGAGTAAGTGTATAAAGTTGACAAGGGGCTGTGACGAGCTGTCAAGCCACACCCCACATCTCCCACAAGATGCCTTTGGTTCATAGGAGTGTCCCACCTAGATCCTTGGCTCCCCTAGGATCTCCTCACAGCCCTGGTTTTTCCTTAGAACTCACACCTGACATGGGGTAGCCCTCAGGGTGTGGGGGGAGCCCTCTGTGGGTGAGGGGAGCACTCAGTGGATAGGGTAGGCCAGGGTTCCAAAGTCTGAAGGTCGAATGCTTTACCGCCCCTAAGGGCTCTGGCCCGAAGCTGGAGGACCCACTCCACCTGAGCACACACGTCTTGTACCTGAGAACCGCCCCCAGGGACAGCCATCCATCAACACAGGAGCTCTAGAGACCTGTCCCTCAGAGGTTCATCAGAATCCTGGGGGGCCAGAATAGTGGCCAGCAGACACCTGTAGCTGAGGGGATCACAGGCTCACACCTATCTCTCAGGGGTCCCTCACCAACTCCCAACTGGTACTGGACTTTAAGAGACTTGCAATTATACCATCCTGGCTAAGTATAGTTTGCATGTCACCCATCTCGGGTCCACCAGACAGCTCCCCAAATTCAAGGGTCACCCGTGGTATGAGGCAACCCCCCCCCAGGCTCTGGTGGGCAGGGTTTGTAAATCCCCCTCTGAACTGACAGGTCCTGGGTTTCGGCAGAAGCTGAGTGAGCAGGGCTTGTAGGTTGCATCAGTTCCTTGGAGGTAGGAACTCCCTGCATGTACCCAGAGCTTGAGGCTCCCCAACACCCCCAGGTTCTGGAAAGGCTTAGCTTGAAAGTCTCTAACAGCCGGATAACCCAGAGCCGCTGAGTGGGCGGGGTTTGTAAGTCAGCCTTGGGACCTGCGTGAATCTTGTGTATCCTCGGGGTCACCTTGACTTTCAATCTGTACCTCTATCTCCGGGGTTCCCAACACCCCTCTAGGTTCTCGGATGGGCGGGGCTTGCAGGTTTGTGATCCCGATATCCTAGAATCTCTGATGGGGCGGGACTTGCAGGTGCACTTCTGAACCTTGCATGACCCTGGTTAACACTCAGACTCCCAACCTGCACCCCTAGCTTGGAGGTCCCCAACACTCCCAGATCCAGGATGGACGGGGCTTGTAGGTCCCTCTCCAACCCTCGCAGATCTAAAACTCCGCTCCCAATCTGCAAGCCGCGCCCATTCCATGGGGAGGAAAGGGGTCCCTCGCTCCAATCCCAGCATGCAATAGCGCTCGGGGAGTAGGGGTGCCCGAATCCGCGGGTGGGCGGAGTGTGCGGAGGTGCGCCCCCGGCCCACGCAGGCCCCGGGCCCGCGTACCTCGCGCGTCGTCACCTCCTCCTCCTCGGAGATTCGCAGCAGCAGCCGGTTGTTCTCTAGCTCGAGCGCGCGGACGCGGTCGCTGTAATGCGCCAGGCGGTCGTTGAGCTCGCGCAGCTGCTCCTTCTCCTGTAGCCGCGATAGTCGCGTGGGCAACAGCCGCGTGGAAGGGCCCACGCAGCTCGGCGCCGGAGACGCCATGGCGGCGGCGGCGGAGGCTCGTGGCGCGCGCAGATCCATACGGAGACCCCGGCGCTGCGCGCTCAATCCCCGCCGCCAAAATGGCGCCGCCACCGCCTTCGGCCTGCCGCAGCGCGGGGCCCGCCGGGACTTGTAGTCTTTCCGTCGACGTGGAGCACACGGGGGCGGTGGTCGCCCGTTGCCCGGAGGAGCACGCCGGGGGGATGTAGTTTCTAGCTCTTAAAGGAGGTTAAGAGCCTGCATCTCAAACCTAGGTCGAGGGGGAAGAGAGTGTGGAAGAAAAGAAATTTTTACAGAAATTGTGACAAATAATAAGGTTATGACTAACAGCCTGGTGGTCAGCAGTTTTCAGAGTTTTAAAAACAAAAGTCTAATATGGGTGGCTAGATACTGAAAACATCTCCACTCTCAAGGTCCCTGTGAGAAGGCCAGATGCCAAATCTTCCCCCTTCAAGGTCTCGGAGTAATGTTTTCAGTATGTCCAGATGCCGCCTAAGCCCGCTTGCCCCCTCCCCACACAGAACTCTGGGAAATGCTCCCCCTCTCAAGGTCTAGTATGTGCAGCTATGCCAAACACCACCAAAGCCTTTGTATTATTATTGTAACTATGACCGAAGCTTCACTCCAAGCCCACTGCTATCTTGCACAAACAAGTCAGCCCTGCTGCGAACGTGTTGACCGGGACCTCGCCCACCAAGAACTGCCCACGATCGACTAGAACATCTGGTGGTCACCCTTGGCTGACTCAACTTCCTTGTGTGCTGTAAAAAGTGTGCCAAAGAGTGCTGTAGAAAGTGTTTTCATATGTTTTGCTACCCTATAAAAACCCTACCCCGACCTCAGTCGGGGCCGCTCTTCTCTTGCTTGCAAGAGGGAGGCGGTCCTGGCATGCCAGAATAAACTCGCCTATTGCCTTTGCAGCAGCCTCTGGGTCCTCGTGTCTCCTTTTGGGGTCGGGGCGGGTGACTTGGAGGGACTTCGGTTCCAACAAGAGGAAAATGGGGGGATAGGGAGAGGCTGAAACAAGAGGATGGCGGTAGTCAGATCTCCTTTCAAACACAAAAGCAGGGTCACAGGGACCGACGAGAGGGCTCAATATGACTGGCGCTGGTGTGCAAGTTCGAGCCCCAGAAGCCTACGTGATGCAATGTGAAGTCTAATTTCCTCTGACTTTCACCGGTGAGCCATGGCGTCATGAGTATCCGTTTGGATTCGAGAGCCCATGGTGATAGCTGGGCCTGGCTAAAAGCAGATGGGGATCTCTGGAGCTTGCCGGCAACCAGCGTTGGTCCAGATCCGTGGGGCGAGAAACAGAGCCAGACACGCAACAACCCAGGAGCACACATTCTGGCACACACAGATGCACATACTGCATGAACACACACACATTTAAAAAGTGGGAATGCGGCTGCGGATGCAGAGGTCAGAACGCCTACTTAGCAAGCCCCAGGCCTGGATTCCATCCACAGCAGCACAGGCCCAGCGGTGGGAGGTGGAGGCAAGAGGTTAAGGCAGGCGTGGACCCCACGGTGCGGTCACGTGACATCCTGTCTCATTAAAGCCAGTACCCCCATGGAGGCAGGTGTGTATGTATGTGTGTTTGATGTGTGTGTGTGTATGCGTTTGTTGTGAGTCCACTTGGTTTCCTAATTACAGGTGAGTAAATGTAAAGACAAGGCTAGGGGCGGGACTCAAAGGAAGAGTGACAGCCTAGTATCCTGCAGTGAGGCCGGGGGCGGGACTCAGGGGGAGAGTGACAGCCCAGCATCTTGCAGTGAGGGCTAGGAGCCGAACTCAAAGCATGGTTGCAAGAAATCGGGGTTCCATTCACAAATCTGCCTACTTTATTTTCCTCGGACCCCTTTGGCCTGCACCCCCTTCTTTGCTCTGTGTACCCTCGGCGCCGATGGGCGTCTGTCCACGCAGGACGCGCACTTCCCTTTGCACGTGGGGGGGATTCACATTGCGACCTGAACAAACATTTGTTTAAAAGCTACTTCTGGCTGTTTTCCTGCGCCAGGGGGGCTCCGAGTGTACCGCATCCCACAACTTGAAGCTGGACTCAATGTCCCAGAAAGCCCCGCGCTGTCCGGGTGGGGCCGGACCTTCCCCCCACCCGCCCACAGTGTAGGAGGCGTTGAGTAATTTTCAAATTTTGGCGCTGCTTAGTAATGGGGAGATAGCAGCTACGCCCGCAGGGTTCTCCTCATCCTTGGCTCGGGATCTGCTCATTCCCCGCACCGGAGTGGAAACTAAGGTCCGGTACAATCTGGAGCAGCTGGAGGACCCTCTCCCAACAGCGAGGTGCCCACGCGGGAATAACTGGCTCCAAAGCGCTCTGCACAGACAATATCTATTTGGCTTCTGCTTTGGGGTGCGGCCGAGGGCGCGAAACCCAGGGCGCTGAGCTCTTTGCTAATCCCTGAACCCCGGGGCCACGAACCTCCGGCGCGCTGGAATCTAACACCACATTTCAAAACAAAACAAAACTCAAATGCAACAGCTGCAACTGGCTGTGTGCCCCATCCGCGTCCTGAATCCGGAGTCTGGAGTCCGGAGTCCGGATTCCAGATCTCGGGGAAACCAGATTCCAGAGTCTAATTCCAAATCTTTGGATTCATGGGCTTCAGCATCCTGGATTCCGGAGCTTTGGTTTTAGAATCCAGGGTCTGGAATCTATATTATAGATTTAAAGAGATCTGGTGGTAGATTACGGATTTAGAGGAAACCAAGATTTTTGGAGACTGAATTCTGGGGTTTTGGATGCCAGAGCTAGGAGAGAACCTAGAATCTAGTGTGTTCAGGAGCAAGAGAATGGAACTGGGGAGACCCTAGAGGCTTAACCCCTGAGCCACCTCTCCAGCCCCCTAGGGAAATCTTGAGGCGGGTGGAAGGGGTTTGCTAACACTCTCCCCCCCAGTCCCCGACTGTAACCAGGAGATCCAAAAAAGCTTCTCATACCTACAGTGTGCACCTACTTTGCACAGGCTCCTTGGGAGACTTAAGGCACGGGATAGGCTGGGGGTTGAGGTCTAAAGCAAGGTGAGGAGGCTGGGGATGGCTCCTGTATAGATGGCTCCACTTTTGGAGGTGTTCTGGGGAGAGGTGTTGTCTATCCTGGACACATGTGTAGAGGACACCACACGCATACCAGCCAGCACATTCTGAATATATCTGTGTCTTCATCAGCTAGTGCCGCAAGACAAATTCCCTGCTCTGTCCCCAACAACTCTGAAACCAGCCAGTCACCTCCAACGCTGGGAGGGGAAGGCAGAAAGATCAGGAGTCAAGGTAAGCCTCGGCTGCACAGGGAGTGGGAGGGCAGCCTGGGCTACAGGACACTGAGGATGCTGGGCTGTCACTCTCCCTCTGAGCCCCGCTCTTCTGTAGGCTTGGCCAGATGTGCTGGTCTGGTGATTGGGATTTGCTCCTCTCTCAGCTGTCCTGTGGGTGTAGTGAAGTCAGTTCCCAAGGCCCCTGGGATTGGCTTGGGCTCTACTGCCCGGCTGGACCAGGAGCTGTGATGGAGAATCATAAACCAGGAAAAAAAAAATCTTGTTTCCCTATTATTTGGTCATGAGTTTATCAGAAACATGCAGAGTAAGCCTATAATCTTCCATATCCCTAAGGGTCACAGTCTAAATCCTGATCCCTGCCAGGCCCTGCCCTGTCCAGTTCACCACTCACAACGTGGCGTTTCTCCACCCACTCACACACTCATTCACTGGATTACACAGCTCCAGGCTTCGATGATGAAGAAAGGTAAGTCCTGCCACTCACACCTCCACCTCAACACTCCAGAGGCTTGGCCATGGATGGGGAGTTTGTCAGGGAAAATCTCCCTTTATTGGGGATAACAAAGCAGCTATATAGACAAAGGACCATAAGGCGCCAAACGGGCAGCCAATTGTGTCACAGGTCAACACAACCTTCAGATACTAGCCATTAAGTCCAATGTAACTCAGCACAGAAGGCAGGTGAATACCTGAAAGCCAATTAGAGCTCTCTGTAATGTGATCAGGGTTATGCCCAGGACACTAGCCCTCAGCCCCATCTTTAGTCCCATGTGCTCGGCCATGCCCTAGGGCAAATCCTGGGCAGGACCAGTATTACCAGTTCCCTCCTTCCTCTCTGTCCCTGGAGACTTTGCTCCATCCACACATCCCCCCCCCATCTTCCTCCTGCCCCAGGGCCTTTGCATGGGCTCCCCCTCTATCTTCCTTCCATCCCTCCATACCCCCTATTCAGAACCTCCTTTCCTTTGATTTCTCAAGCCCCTGCCACCTCCCAAGGAAACCCATCTAGGCCACCCCATCAGCCACGTGACACCCTCTCCCAACATTCTGGAGAGAATCCCTGGACATTAGCTGACGGCCTCCTGCGGAGGCAGAACCTTTTTGGTCCTTCCTTATTTCTGATCTTTTCGGTCAGCGTGTCCAAAGACGAGAGGGGACATCGGAGACCAACTCTGGAAATCCAATTCTCTCCTTGCGCCTTGTTCCAGGAGGGTCTCCTGTCTCCACTGCTCAGGTTTCTAAGTGGGTCCCAGGGATGGAATTCAGGTCCCTCAGCGTATGCCACAAGCTCCCCTCCCACTGTGCGGCCCCAGAAACTTCTTTTTATTTTATTCTATTTAATGTGTGTGTGTGTGTGTGTGTGTGTGTGTGTGACTGGGAATCATCCTGGATTGCTCTGGGGTTTCCCAGGCTGTGCCTTCTGGGCTGGAAGTGCAGACCACCGCCATTTCCACCAAGCATCTTCCATGAGATCTAGGGATTCAAACTGCTCATGAGGCAGCAGCTTAACCCTTGAGCGCCTCCCTAGCCACAGGACATTTCCAAAAGCATGGATGATGAGTGTGCAGGTTGACTACACAGACCACATCCAAGATGGAAAGGGCAGCGCTTCGTCCTTACCGGAATAGATATTTATTCTGGGTATGGATTTGCCTTTCCTGCATGTTCTGCTTCTGCTAAAATACCATTTGTGGATTCACAGAATGTCTTGTGGACTATCATGGTGTTCCACACAGCATTGCTTCTGACCAGGGAACATATTTCATAGCTAAGGACATGAGGCAATGGGCTTATGCTCATGGAATTCATTAGTCTTACTATGTTCCCCACAATCCTGAAGCAGGTGGTTTGACAGAATGGTGGAATGGCCTTTTAAAGACACAATTATGGCACCAGTTAGGTAGTAATAATTTGGAAGGTTGGGGTAAAGTACTTCAGGATGCGGTGTATGTTTGAATTAGCACTCAATATATGGTTCTGTATCTCCTATAGCCAGAATTCATGCATCCAGGAACGAAGGGGTAGAGGCTGGAATGGTGCTTCTTACTGTCATATCTAGTAACTCTTTAGGAAAATTTTTGTTTCCTGTCCCCGAAACTCTGTACTCTGCTGGCTTAGAAGTTTTGGTTCCAGGGGCTAGAGAGGAGGATCAGGGGTTAAGCCTCTGCCTTGTAGGCGGAAGGTCCTGAGTTCGGATCCTAGACCCCACGTTATAGATGCCAGGCGGAAGCGGGGACGGCCTGCATTTCTGGTCCTGGTAGGACGGAGCCTGTGAATCCCAGGGCAGAGTAAACAGTGAGGAGGTGGAGGCGTCCATGGTGGTTCCTGAATTTGTCCGTGGTTCTGCACACACACACACACATACACACACACACACATACATACACAACGCGCACATATGCATACACCACAATTGAATAAAGAAAAAAAAAGTTTTGGTTCCAGATCAGGGGATGCTTTTGCCAGGAGATATGATAAGCATTCCATTGAACTGGAAGTTAAAGCCTCCTGCTGGCTAGTATGGGCTCCTGATGCCTTTGAATCAAGAGACTAAAAAAGGAATAACTTTGTTAGGCAGTATGATTGATCCAGACTATCAAAGGGAAATTGGATTGGTTCTGCACAATGGAGGCAAGGAAGAGTATAAATGGAGTGCAGGAGATCCAGTAGGGGGACTCTTGATGTTACCATGTCCTGTGATTAAAGTAACGGAAAATTGCAACAGCCCAATATAGGTAGGATGGTGGATTGCCCAGATCCTTCAGGGATGAAGGTACCGGTGACCCCCCAGGAAAAGAATCAAGACCCGCTGAAGTACTTACTGAGGTACAGGAAATACAGAATGGGTAGTGGAGGAAGGTAGTTCTAAATACCAACTAAGACCAAATGATCAGTTACAGAGACGTAGCTTAAAACTACTCAGGGCACTTCTGTTCTACTCGTAAAGTACAATTGGAACTGTCTAGAATTCTTTGACTTGTTCTGAATATATAATGAGTCACACTGAACTATAAAATGTGATGTATATATTTTTTAACTTTGAATTGATATTTATTTATTTTTTCTTTTTTTTTTAAAGTCAGTTTTTCTTTTTCTTTAATTTTTTTTTAATTCAATTGTGTGTGTGGAGAACCCAGCCCACAGTGGATGGTACTTTCCAGTGGTAATAGGAGGTACAAAGAGAAGGGACTTGCTTTTCCCTTATCCTGTGTCTACTTGCTGTGGAGTCCACTCTACTAGGGTCGCTCGCTTTTAGAGCATTGTGGTCTTCTTTGTTGCTGTTGCTGCTGCCGCCTCGGTCCTTGGCTAACTTGGAGCTTCATCTTTTCCACCATGTTGTTGCTGTTCCCACGGCTTTTGGAACCTGGTCTCTTGCTGTTCATCGCTGACGTCGCAGCTGTTCTTCACCGAGGTCAGAAACCAGCGACTTCGACCCTGCAGAGGAGCAAAGGCTTGAGACCTTCTCGGGATCTTTTGGCTTTGTGGAACATTCCAGTCAAGAGCGAGGCAGCTACTTTGAAGGACACTATTTTTCATTGTTATTTTAATCAACTTATTTTTATATATTACATTCTATAGATTCTGTTTCTTCAGAGAACCCTAGTTAATACACAAATAAAATAAACCATGATATTACAGATAGATCTTGGGTGGGTGTTGACAGTTTTACTCGGCACTCACAAGGCCCTGGGTTCATCCCAAGCATTGCAAAAAATATATATACAAGTAGATTTTTTAAGTGCACAAAAAAGAGAAATAGGTGTTATTTCTAGCCCCCCCATTCCGGAAGTTGCGCGCACAGTCCCCGCGTGGCCACCAGGTGGAGCGTTGGAGCCGGTGATCCTAGGCGGCAGCGTGGTGGGCGGCGCGGATGAGGCGAGATGCATCTCCCGCTCCCGCCCCCATGCACCATGGGAACCGGCCCCACGCAGGGTCTCTCCTGTCTCGTGTCCTCGCGCTCCCGCCCCGGTGTGCTTGGTTAAGTGCGTGACAGCCCTGCGAGTTCGCTGCCCACCGCGAGGCTCTGGCCAGCCTGGGCCTCACTGGCCTGTTTCTCCCTTTGTACAGCGTTTAGGACCTGGATCGTGGTACTGCTCGCTCCAAGCCTGCAAGGGCGGCGCCCACGAGCTGCAGCCGCGAGTGGCACTCTTCTCCGTAGCCCGGGGTCACGCGTGGGAATGCGCCCCGAGGCTGGACCAGCCACACGCGCCTCCCACGCGCGCCCCACCCTAAAACTCGTGCGGTGTGGCCAGGAAGGCGCGTGGGTGAATCCCTCGGCTCTGCAGGCCCGCATCTGAAAGAAAACCCCTATGCATCTCCCGCGATCACTTTGGCAGCATTTATCCAGCGCCTCCTGTATATACTTGATTTCATACTTTCTCCAGACCCTCGCGCTTTCTTTCCACTGACGGGGTGGGTAGTATATGTGTATGAGGGGGGCGTGTTGAGCGTATCTTGGAGGGTCTCAAAATCCCCTGGAGATCGCCACACTTCACTGAGCGTTTCCGTGAGTATACCCCTAGCATCCTGGAATGCACGCTCCGACGCGGGTCGTATTAATTAAGGACAAGTTAATTGATCCAGGGTTGGAGGGTCGACAAAATTGGAACGAGAACTCCCCCCCCCCAAATCTAGAGTCTAGGCAAGGCTCAGGCTGCAAACCCTGGTCTTGGGGAACTGGAAACCCCAAGTGTGCGCGGCTGCTGGGAAATCAGACGAAAAATAATTTTTTTTTGTTGGTGTTTTCGGGCTCCACTCCCGCGCTCCTCCGGGCGCTCGGCCCCCACGTGGGGTTTCCAGCCAGGCGCCACGCCTCCTCCCGGCTCTCCGCCAATCACAGCGCACACCGCTGGCCCTTTTTTGATTCACCAATCAGAGAGCAGCGCCAGCATCCGAATCCACGCCCCTCCGCATGCAAATCTATAATGCGGTGCCGCGGGGAACCCCGAGTCATTTTGACTCTGCTGGAAGACTCCTTCGCTCTTTCTCTGGGATCCTTTTGATTAATCTGCGCTGGGGACTTTTATTCCGACTTTCCACCCGAAGATCTTGGACAGCTCCGATCGCCTGGGGAGGTTTTTGGGGTGTTTTTTTCCCAGCTCTCATATTTTATAGATCTATTTCTATACATAACTTTGGCGTCCGTGGGGACACGCGTGGGCTCCGACTTCCAGGGTGGATTTGAACCCCCCCAACATGACTCTGGAAGAGCTGGTGGCGTGCGACAACGCGGCGCAGAAGTGAGTAGGCAGCTGGCGGGGTTTGGGGAGGCTTGGGCGCGATCCCCCCCAGGCCCTCACCTGACCATCCCCTTCCCTTGCTCGACCCCTCAGGATGCAGACGGTGTCCGCTGCAGTGGAGGAGCTGCTGGTGGCCGCGCAGCGCCAGGACCGCCTCACCGTGGGGGTGTACGAGTCGGCCAAGCTGATGAATGTGTGAGTCAGCACCCCCTCCCTTTGCTTCCTGCACGTGGGTGGGGGCGTCTCTCTGGTCCCCTTTGACTGCACGAGGAGGAGGGGGGCTTTCGCAGGAGGAAACTCGGACAATTGTAGTTTCTGAGGTTCCCCTCCCCCCAGGTACTAGGAACCTAGCACCCCCTCCCCCATCAGCCCATGCTGGTGGTGCCCGACCCCTTCTTGCAGATGACCAGGGTTGCATGGCCGTGTCCCCCAGCACACAGCTCTAACCGCCCCTCCTTCCCCTGCAGAGACCCCGACAGCGTGGTCTTGTGCCTGTTGGCGGTGGACGAGGAGGACGAGGGTGACATCGCCCTCCAAATCCACTTCACCCTGATCCAGTCCTTCTGCTGTGACAACGATATCGACATCGTGCGTGTGTCGGGTATGCAGCGCCTGGCGCAGCTGCTGGAGGAGCCGGCTGCGACCCTGGGCAGCGCCGAACCCCGGGACCTGCACTGCCTGCTGGTCACGGTGAGCCTCCTGCGCCCGCCCTTGCCTCCCCTCTCTCCCCACTCTGTCTCTCTCCCCCCTTTGTCTGCCTCTGCCCCTCGCGCCCCGGTGTTTGTCAACACAGCCGGGCTGACGGGTCCGCACTCGCTCAGTGCCCAACCATGCTCGGCATGTCCCGTGCGCAGTGTCGTCACCCGGAAAGTTATTTCGAGCTCCTATTGTGGTTACTATTATGTTGCTGCTTCTTGCGCGGGTGGAGGTGGAACGCGCCACTTACCCAACTCCTACAGCGCCCACTGAGCCCCTCTTTTTTTCTCCCTTTCCCCCAGAACTCTCATACGGACTCCTGGAAGAGTCACGGCTTGGTACAAGTGGCCAGCTACTGCGAAGAGAGCCGGGGAAACAATCAGTGGGTACCCAATATTTCCCTCCAGGAGCGCTGAAGTCCTTCCTACCAAGCCAGAAAAAAAAAATACTTTAAAATACACATTGGATGGAGCCCCTCCCCCCAGAACCAATTTCCCCCACCAAAAAAGAAAAAAAAAATCCTAGGAGACATTTGGGGGGCGAAGAGCCAGGAAACTAGGAGATGGGATGCCTGGCCACCTAGTCGGGATGGCGAAGCCAGGAACAGCGCCCCCAGTGGCCACGGGAGAGACCTGAAGAGTGGAGTCTCCCGACAGAAGAGGGGAGGCCTGGAGCCCGAACGTGGTGACGCGCAGGAGCCCGCTGAGGGGGAGTTGCGGACCCCCAGCATGGAGGATCTGGACACTGCAGGGCTGGGGGAGGGGGCAGGACTGACGCACTCCCCAGCACACCTGCGAGGGACCGGCTCCCCGGGATGGAGGGTGCACCTCCGAGGACCGAGATGCGAGTGTCGCGGGCTGGGGACACTTGGAGCTGCGCCCGCGGAGACATCGCTCGCTTGTGTGACCGTCTTCTCGACTACGCGATTGAAATAAACTTGGAAAGTCTCCCAGGTGTTTGTGTGACAGCCCTCCCCACCCCCCCAGCTGCTTCCCAGGAACTCCCCTTCTTGGAAAACATAAAGGTCTGGCGCTCCCACTCAGCCCGGGAAGGCTGCCGCTGCTTCCGGCCCTGCAGTGGTTATGACTGGGGGTGTTACGGGAGGGGGGCACCCCACTCCCGTGTTTAGCTGCAAATTCCCAAGGCCCAGAGGGGGTGCTAGCACCTCTGGGAACAGAGTGGCACTACTAGGGGGTCCCCCACACCCCTGGAGAGGAGTTCCCTTACACTTCTTTCCGGCCTAGTTTCTCTCCTGTAGCCAAGGTTCTGGGGGAAGTCCTCCAGGATGGTTTTTGGGGTGAATCGAAATCACCCTGCGCCCCGCCCCCGACCTCCGCAGATCCCCAACTTCCCCCTCCTCCCGCGACTTTTCCAGGAAGCGTTCTGTGGGAGCACTAGGAACTTCCCAGTGGACGGAGTCACGGAGAGGCCCCTACACTCGGAATGAAGGAAATGTCCCAGAGAGAGGGGGGTTCCCTAGAAGACTTCGACTTGAAACGGGTTGGGATACATCGAGTATCCTGAGCCCGGGCGTGAGGGGAAGGGACAGGGTGGAGGAGGGAAGCCGTAGAGGTTGAGGATGCAGGTGGCTCTTGGGCTGTAGGGAGATAGAGGAAGGAACTTAGACAAAGGGGGGGCTGGGGTAAGAGTGGGGAGTCAGAGAGACGAGTGAGGTGCTGGGGGCGTGAAGAGGGGTCAGAGGTGAGGGGGCTCGAGGGTCAGGGAGGATAGTGGGGGAGGGGAAGAGGGTTTGCACTCCGAAGATGGTAGCGATTTGAAAGGACAGAGCAGGAAGAAGGAACACCCTGGCAGGCATTCTGAGCACAGGAGAAAGATGGGGATCCCAGGAAGGCCGAAGGTAGGGAAATTCCAGGGGACCACAAGCTCTAGGGCAGGCGAGCAAGTCCCAGGCAGGTCCCCATTGGCTTTGCCCCCTGAGGGAGTATGACCAGGTAGATGTCTCCGAGCTGACCCAGCTGGTCCCGGCCCTTGTGACTTCTGGTTCTGAGCCCTGTGGGCCCTTGTCGAGTGCCTGCAGGACCGAGAAGCCCCGGGAACATGGTGGGCACACCTGTCCCCCCAGCACCCCAGAGATGGAGTGGGAGAACCAGGAGTCCAGATCCAGCCTGGGCTACAGAGAGCTAATTACATGAAAGTGAGTTAGGGCTACTTCCTCATGAATATGTAAATAAGGATAATTTGCATAAGGCCATAATCTTCCTAGAATCTCAGTACTGAACCACGGTCACTGGGAAGTCAATGATTCTCCTCGCTGCACCTTGTGACCCCTCCCTCTTTCTAGCTCCAGAACATTCTCCCCTTCCTCCCCAAGTCTCAGCCTCAGGAGTAGCAGCCTCATTCTCCTCACTCTCCACAGCTCCTGGACACCCAACCTTCCACTTCTTGTCTCTGGATTCTTCTGTCCTGGACATTTCCTGTCCCACAGTTCTACACACGTGGGCCTTTGTGTCTGGGTCTCACTGAGCAGGGGGTCCTGAAGACCCTTCCAGTCTGTGGCTTGTGTCACCACCTGGCTCCTGTTCATGGCTGAGTAATACTCCAGTGTGTGGTCAACACACAGTGAGAACCACAGTGTTCTCTCATGAGTCTGTGAGCTTATGCTCTCATGAGTCTGTGAGCTTATGCGTGTATGTGCATGTGTATGTGGGTGCGTGTGCGTGCTTGTGTGTGTGTGCACGTGCATGTTTCTCAGTGAAAGAGAGGGAGAAAGACTCACCGTGGCCCATAGTCCACACTGCTTTGTAACTCCAGTTCCTTCCATCTCCGTCTCCCCTTCCCCCCATGTTGGTCTTTACGCCACTGCCCCACCCATACATTCCCTTTTAGAGTTGGCCCTACCTCCTAGATGTACATTCCTGGCCTGTCTGGTGCTCAGCCATAGGGTGAAGCAGTGAGGGGCAGGTTGTCTGGAAGATGCGAAGGACCCCATGACCCGCAAAGATGGGGGGGTCTCAGAGAAACACATGACCCTGCAGCCCCTTTTCCTATGACCTCTGACTGTGTTCAGAACACTTGAGGAACTTCTTGGAAGACCCTAGGGACTCCGAAGGACCCGGATCACCTCCAAAGGCCCAAAAGGAAATCAACCCCTCTGCCCAGACCCGGGGAGGCCCTTCGTCCCCACCAACACCCAGACACTGCAGGTGAGGACGAGCGACAGGGAGATTTCCGACCCTCTCTCCATTGTTCGAGATCCGCCTCCTTCCCACGTTCCCAACCCCAACCTTCGGAACACTCGGGTTCCCAGGGCGCCCCTCCTCTGTCCCCCAGAGTGAGTGAGGTGTGAACTTTCCCAGAGCAGAAGGAGAAGACTCCTGTGTTTATGTGGAAGTTCCGGCTCCGCGCTGGAGCATGCTTGCGGGTGGTGAACTTGCAGCCGCGAACGGAGCGAGTGGGGTAGTGCGGGGGTCCGTTGAGCAAGTCGGCCAGGTACACAGCTGGCACGCCATAAATGCTTCGTGCTGGCTCCAAGGCGGCGGGAGACCAGAGTTCAGCCCAGAACAGGGCAAAGACTCTTGCCATCTACTAGACGGACGGGAGCTCGGCCAGCTGTGACTCAGTTTCCCCGTCCAGAAAAGGGAAAGCGGAGCGGCCCTCCCACGTGGTGGGGCGAGGGTGTGCGGCGAGCGCTCACAAAAAAAAAAACAAACAGGGCTGGAGAGGTGGCTCAGGGGTTAAGCCTCCGCCTTGCAGGTGGAAGGTCCTGAGTTCGGATCCCAGATCCCACGTATAGACGCCAGGCAGAAGCAGGGGTCGGCCTGCGTTTCCGGTCCTGGTAGGGCGGAGCCTGTGAATCCCGGGGCAGAAGGAGGTGGAGGCGTCCATGGTGGTTCGCGAATTCGTCCGTGGTTCTACACCTACACACACACACAGACACACACACGCGCGCACATACACACGAACATGCGCACAGTTGAATAAATAAAAAATAAAAAAAATAAAAAAATAAACAAAAAAAAACCCCACTGCCGCTTCCAGACCTTCATTACCACGCTCAGCGACCCCACCTTCGCATCAGACACTCCACCCATCCGCCCCAGTCGGCTGGAGCCCGGGATCCCTCGGGAGGGGAGACCCCTTGGCTTCTCCCTGCACCCTGGGGTGCACGGGAAACCTGTGTGAGATCCCAGGGGCACAGGGGAAACCTACTATGTGCGCTCCGGAGCACACGAGAAATCCCGGGGTGCACCGGAAACTTACTGCATGAGATTCCAGAGCATGCATAGAGCCTACGTCAGCAGCCACTCCCAAATGTACCCCAGAACTCATGCAGCACCCACTATGTGCAGTAGCCCACGCAGTACAAGCAACACCCACACTGGGCACGCCCCCCCGGGGTCCGCAAGAAGGGGCCCCCACAAACCCCAGACGCCCAGGGACAGACACAGCAGACACAGCGCAGCTGCGCCGTGACGCCAGCGGAGGGGAACATTCTCTTTCTGGGCGCACAAGGCTTCCTCACCCCAGAGCCCCTCGTGCGTTATGGCCAGACTGGCACGAATGTTTCTAAGTTTGCTACTGTGGGAGACCCGAGGCCCTGGGCTCACTCCCTAAGGGAAAGAGAAACCATAGGAGTCCCCCACGAATGGCCCCTCATTCTGCAAGCAGCCACTCCGAGGGAGATGCTGTGCTCCCCGGAGTGTGTGGGGACAGTGTGCTTACTCTTCGGACTTGGTGGTCCTTGGAGATGACTTCGGGTTGCGGTGGGGTAAGAGCCTCTGGGTGCTTCCGGGAAGCCGGGGGGGGGGGGGGGGGAGGGGCAGGTGGCAAGGGCAGACAGTCTTCCTGGGCAGGCTGCCAGTCCGCGGCTTCCCTGAAACTCGGCTGGGCCGCTGGGGAGGTTTCCCCGCCCAGCCTGGCCCCGGGCGCTTTCGGGGATGGGCGGGGCGGGCAGGGCGGCTCAGAGCCTGGTACCGACCTGTGAAAGGATGCAAGAAGGCACGGATCGTACAGTTGGTAGATGTGCACCAATTATGTGCCCAGCATTTATACACCCAGAGTAACAGAGCGGTATTTGAAAGATTCAGGGCATAGATGCCCTCACCCACCAACCACTTCTAATGAACTAATGACAGAATGTGGCCAGGCATGTGCTGGTCTCCCTCACTCCATTTCACGACTGGAGAAGGGGGGCTCTCCTGTCCTCTGGGCCCAGCGGTGAGAAATGGGGCTCTCCAGCCTCCCATTCTCTGGTACAGGGAGAAAAAAAAACCCACTAAGCTTCCCAGTGTGGGGGATGGGAAGTGGAGAACCCCCCTGTTTTCAGGAAGGGTGGGAGGGTTCTGGGAGAGAGTGGGACCGGGCAACTGCTCTCCCACCTAGCAGCATCCCAAGTCCTCGCCCCTGTGATTTGTTTTCCTGTGGCCCCCCAAAGATGACGTTATTCATGTATCATCAAAGCCTCTTGCGGAAGCGTCGAGCCCGGATTACCAGTGTTCACCCAGAACATTCCATCCTCCCACAAGAAAGCCCATCGACAGTCACCCCACGCCCTCCTGGGGGCCTCAGCACCCACAGATCCACTTCCACTTCCTGTCTCCGAAGCCCCTTGCTCTGGGCATTTCTGTGTCAGGGACCCCATGCCCCTCCCCGGGGCCTTTTGGCAGAGATTCGCTCAGTGGGTTAAGTTTCTTTCAAGATATTTCTAGAACGTTCCATCCTGCGATGGTCCTCCTGGGTGTTTTTGGGATGGCAATAACACGGGTGTGGGAGAGCCTGTGATCCTGGCGAAAATTTCCCTGCCTCTCCCAATCCCTCATTCCAGACCCCCAGGAACCCTCAACCCCAGAGCAAGGGGGGAACCTGGACCCCACCCAGGGCCTGGTCTCACGAGAGGGGGGCACGCCCCAGGGCGCCTGGGAGACTGAGACTTCAGACACTGACTGTTCTTCTGGCCAGCTGCCTGCCCTGGCCTGACCCGCACCCACAGGCTGGGGACCTGCCGGCAGCCAAGGGGGGAGGTAAGTCTGTGGGCCGCCGGTGCCCAGATAGGGGACTCGGGAGGGGGGGCTCACTACTCATTCTTACACCCAGAACTTGCAGAATCAGGCTAGGGCTTGAACCCTGCCCGCCTCTCCTAAGTGTTGGGATGATGGGCAGAATCACTGAGCTGCTCTATGGGGTGCTGGGGACCCAGGTCTCCACTCACTGAGCCACTGCCCCAGAACCCTGGTGTGTGAGCACGCATGTGCATGTGTGTATATGTGTGCATGTGCATATGTGTGCATGCATGTGCCTGTGTGCATGTTTGCATGTGCATGTGTGCATGTATGTGTGTATATTTGCGTGTGCATGTGTACGTGTGTGTGCACGTGTTTGTGTGTATGTGTGTGCATGTGTATGTGCATATGCCTCGTATGCATGCATGTGTGTGTGCCTGTGTGTGTTGTGTGTGCATACATGTGTGTGCATATGTGTATGTGTGCACGTGTATATGTGTGTGCATGCTTGTGTATGTGCGCATATGTGTATGTGTATGCGTGTTACAAGGGGTCTGGCTGCATAGTCCAGACTGACCTGTAGCCCAGGCTGAAACTCAGGCCCCACCTCCTGCCCCCAGGGCCCAGCGCTGGGTCCCGGGCGAGTGGATGCGATGCTGGGGATGGCTCGCCGGGTTTCGTACCTGCTAGGCACGTCTCTATCCACTGATACACAGCTGCGGCCTCCGCAGACCCAGGGGGGTGCACCCAGGTCTGCCCATGCACGTCCCGTGTACCCAATCAGGGACCGCGCTCCAAGGGCCCCGAGCAGGTTGGTGCCCGCGCATGCATCTCGCTGGCGGTGCGTGCAGATCCCCATGAACATTCCCGCGTGGGGGGAGGAGCGGCTTGCAGGAACGCGCGCCTTCAGGAACAAGCCACGGCGTCACCCCCCCCCCCGCCTCGCCCGCTGGGACCAGGAGCCTGAAGACCTGGCGCCGCCGCGCTCTGGCGTCGTGGGTTTCCAGGGCGCGTGGGGCGGGGCTCCCTGGCCCGTGACGCCGCTGCGTGGGCGCCGGGAGCGAACAGGACCCAGGCGTGGAAAGGGACATCAGTCCTGCATTGGTTGCTGCGTGCGACTTGAAGAAATAAAATAGCAGCGACTTGATTTAGGGTGATATCCGAGTTTGTGGGGGTGCACGCAGTACAGAGCCGTCGCGGGGGAAACTGAGGCAGGGCCCCCGCTCAGCGTTACTGCTTAAGCCTGTGGTCGCATATAGTTTGCGGTTTGGGTTCTGGTCTCTCCGAGGCTTGGTCTCCCTGACTCTCTGCACCATTTTGGTCACCCCGTTATTGGGAGGATGTTGGGGTAACAGAAGTTCCCGGTATTTTTCAGAACATGAGGTGCAGTCCACCCCGGGCAACGTCGGACCCTGTCTGTAAATGGCACCAAAGCCCTCGGGAAGCCGGACCCCTCTGAGCGCTCGGCGCCCGCCTGGCTTCTGCACAGTTTGGCTCAGAGACGGGGCACACAGCCGGGTGGGCATGCCCTGTGCTGCGCTGTCTCCACGCCCAGACCAGTGGCGGTGCCCACAGACCCGGACCTGCCGGACTGCCAGCGGGGTGTGCCCACGGGGTGCTGTGGACACCCGCAGAACAAGATTCTAAATATAATCCGGGGGAAGCCAGGCCTATATTTACCCTGGGTGGCCCGGGCCTGGGGTCCTTTGGAACGGGGGTGGGGGTGGGGGGGACTGGCCAGGCTTAGGGAGGAACAGAAGCGGGTCTAGGGGAGGGGCGGAGTCAGGGAAGAGTCTCCCAGGTTATCTCACACCCGGCCCCTATCCCTTGGGGCGCTAGGGAATTTCTATTTTAGGAATTAGTTGAATTAATTTCCCCGGTTATTTTTAGCTGATATGGGAATTCCTCCGCCCAACCTGGCGGATCATCTTCCTCCTCCTCCCTTTCCTCTTTCCCCTGCTCCTCCTTCCCCCTGCTGACTCAGGCTGGGTCTCAGCTGGCGACCAGCAAGGAGAGGTGGAGATCCCCAGCCTCCCTCGGAGTTGGGGACACGCCCCCCTGAGTCTCCTGTTGGGGAAGGGAGAGAGAAAGAGCTCTCCCAGGATGTCCAAATTCCAAGTGAGCAAGACCTTCTGGCCTCCAGGAATCCATGACATCCCACCGCAGGATTCCAGCTGGAGGTCAGGTTGGGGTGCCTCATAACTGTGATCTTTCTGCTCGTTTCTGGGTGGTCACGCAAAGCTGGGGTGAGAATGGACCTGGTGGCACCATCCATCCACCCGCCTGCCATGTCCCCATAAGGATGGTGAGGATAAACTGAGGCACGGGACTACCCCAGGTGGAGTCGTCTGAAATCTACTTCTCAGTGCTGGGTTATCCGGGGAAGGGGGGTTACTTAGTCTCTTTGGGCTCCCAGTGGGAGAATAGTAGGTATCACATTAAAGTTGGAGTGGGGGCCTCCCCAGAGCTAAGGGGGGTGATCCCCAAAGAGACACCAGACATACAGACAGGCCACTAAGCAGGGAACCACACTGTGATGGTCCGAAAGTGCGTCCTGGGGGGATCCCCAGGCTGGGGGTGACACAGAACATATTCCAGAAGTGCATGGACACGCTGCTCAGCAAGAGTCGGGTGCCTGCTGTGTGACTGTGAGGGATTCATCACCCAGGTCACGAGACAGAGCTGCCCATGTCTCGGGGCCTGAATGGAGATCAGAGGTCAGCTTTCAGAGGTGGACTCAGAGCCTGGAACTCAGGACCCCAAACTTGCCCGCAGATGCCCTCACCCCCATCCTTCACTGTAGGATGCTGGTCTGTCATTTTCCCTCTGAATCCCATCTCTAGCCCTCACAGAGGACGCTGGGTTGTCACTCTCTCACAAAGCCCCCCCTTCCCTCCTCCTCAGGATGCTGGGCTGTCACTCTCCCCCTGACAGGATCTCGCTGATCTGGATCCAGAGTGGCTTTTAATCCTCCTGCCTTCACCTCCCGTGCTGAGCCTTGGGTGCCCAGCACTTTATACACTGAGCTGTGTCTATGACCCCCAAATTCTTTTTATTGTTATTATTATTTATTCAATTGTGCGTGTATGCATGTGTCTGCGTGTGTGTATGTATGTGTGTGTATGTGTGTGTGTTTAGAACTACGGGCGAATTCCGGAACCACCATGGACCACCTTTACCTTCTCCTTGTTTACTGTGCCCCGGGATTTACAGGCTCCACCCTACCAGGACAGAAACGCAAGCCGCTCTCCCTTCCGCCCAGCATCTATATGTGGGGTCTAGGATCCGAACTCGGGACCTTCTGCCTGCAAGGCAGAGGCTTAAACCCTGGGCCACCTCTCCAGCCCCTATGGCCCCCAAATTCTGTTACAGACCTGGGGATGGGGGTTGTGCCTGTCACTCCAGCGCTCGGTGTTATCCAGCCCCGCCTTCAAGGACTCCCTGGGTCTCCCTGCCTCAGCCATGTGATACAAAGACCCTTTCTAAGCGAATGTGTGAGAGAGGGTCCCAGGTAGCCCAGGTTGGCCCATCTCTCTGTGCAGCCGAGAATGACCCTGAACTGTAGATCCTCCTTGACACCCAGGGCTGGGGGACAGGCATACCCCAGCTCCACTGGGCCTGGACATTAAGGGGACCAGCAAGCAAGAAAAGAGCTCAGCAGGTGCTGTACGACAGAGGGAACTGACTTCCGGACTCTCTCACCTGAGCCCCGCCCACAGGCCTGGCTGTGGCCTGCCCCCCCATTATAAAACTAAGTCAATTGTTAAATAATAAACTAAAATGCAGGCTGGAGAGATGGCTCAAGGGTTAAGCATTCTGCCTCAAAGCAGAAGGACCTGGGTTCAGATTCTGGATCCCACATTAAAAAAAAAAACACGGTAGGTGGAAATGGCGGGATCTTGAACCTCCTGGCCTGGTGGGTGGAGCTTGGGGAATCCCAGAGCAGAGCCGCCCAGGGCTCTGAGCTCTTTCCTGGTGCTGAACTCTGATCACTTCTTCTTGGGGACTCCACCCCACCCTCCAGGCTCCACTGCACCCTCCTTTGCCACCTGATAAGGAGCCCCACCTTGGGGTCACTCCTCACACTCCACACCCCTCCCTGGAGAGATGGATACTGTTCACACCAGATGAGAAACAGCCGACCAAAGACAAAATTCCATCGGGGCAGCTCAGTGAGCCAGGAGGGTATGGGGGATGCCTACGGCTGGCACAGCTGTGTCCACAGGCCATGGGAAGGCATTTCAGGGTGTGGGAAAGTCTCTCCTGCAGGAACTGTGGATCTTCAGGGAGGGTCTGAGCTGGCAACTTTCAAGGATCCCCATGGTGTAGGTTTCAAGGACCCTATTTTGTGAGTTTCAAAGACCCCTATGAACCTTCAAGCGTTCAAGTCTTGTAAGTTTCAAGGGCCTCCATGTAGTGAGTTTCAAGGACACAGATGATACAGTTTCAAGGACTCCCATGTTGTGAGTTTCAAAGTCCCCATGTTTTGAACTTCCAGAGCTTCAATCTTACAGCTTCAAGAGCCCGTCTTGTTTCTTTATTTTTGCGCGCGCGCGCACATGTGTGTGTGTGTGTGTGTATGTGTGTGTGTGTGTGTATTAGAGGGCACTGTGTGTCCCTGTGGAGGACCAAGAGCAACTTTGGGAATCACCCTTCTTGCTTTGCTTTGGGGTTTCCCAGGCTCTGCCTTCCAGGGCAGGAAGTACAGGCTGCTGCATATCTATCCAGCATTTTTATGGGGAAACTGGGTTGTGAACACAGGTCCTTCTGCTTATGAGGCAGATGCTGAATCCCTAAGCCATCTCTCCAGTTCAAGGGGCCCCCCCACACCCGTATGGGAGTTTCAAGGACTCCAGCCTTGTAGGCTTCAAGCCCCCCCCCATCAGGAGTCTGTTGCTTTCCCTTAGAGGATGCTGTCTTTCCAGGGGTTAGAACTGACCAGTGGTTCATGTCCATGTCGGGGGATGATGGAGCTGGAAGTGGGTAATGGTCAGGAGCTTGGGAAGGGTGGCCTAAAATCAGTACTTTCCATTTGTGGGTTAGTTTCAAGACACGTCTCACTTGGCCAAGACAGACCCTAAACCCCTGGCCCAGCCTGGCATGCAGAGGCTAGCATCGGGAAGAAAGGGGGTGCACATGATGCCCACAGTGCTTGCCCTGAGGACCCTCACACAGGTCTCTACCATGGGGGGATGAAACTCCACAATGCAGTCAAAGGAAATCCCAGTCTTTATTGACAGCTTGATGCTGTCACACTATACCATAACACATTGGGGAGGTTGAGAGGGAGTCCTGACGCATGTGGGGGGCACATGGGGGTCAGTGAGACACTTGACAAGGATGCTGCCTACCCCCAGCACACCTATGGCCTCTTGCTGTCCAAGAGTCGCTCCACGGAAGGGGGGTGTTCAGGAGGGAGTGCCCAGGGGACAGAGCAAGGAGACAGGCCAGCACTTCCCAGGTCCCTGTGCCCCTGGGGTCACAATCCCAGCACGGTCAGGAAACCCTGATGTGGGAGTCACCTTGGGGGGGGGCTGAGTGTTCTAGATCTTTCCCAGAATACAGTGGGAGGGAGGTTGTGGATGAAGGTCTGAATAGACCCCCTCTACCCCCCCAAGTCCCTATATAGCCCAGCCTGGCCTTGACTTCTGGATCCTCCACCTCCACCTCCCGCATGTTGGGGTGACAAGTGTATACCATGCCTGGTATCTGAAGTGCTGGGGGCAGAGCTCCAGACACACCTGGTGGAACTGTGGGAGGCTGGGAGACCGAACCTTTTCAGGATCCCCCAACCCTACCCCCAGCTCTCACGGACCAGCCGAAGAGGGGGATGGACTGTTTGTGCCCACTGGGAGCCAGCCCAAGGAGGGCAACATTGGGGTCACTGCCTGAACCCCACTGTGAGGGAAGTCCGAGGCCCAGGACCTGGGCTGCTCCTGGGGAACTGGGAAGGTGCCCCCCCACCTTCCTGAGGACACACTGAATGTCCATCCAGGAACACAAGGGGGACTGTGACTTCCACCAGGACCAAGGGATGAGCAGGACTGGTTTTCATTCTGGGGTTCACACTAACCCCTATACAAGAAGCTGAGCCTATGGTCTATAAGCAGAGACAGGAGGGTCCATCCTGAGATTCATGTCCTCAAACAGAAAGTTAAAAAAAAGGGCCCAGGGGTGTGGCTCCGTGGTAGAGTGACGCCAAGAATCTGCAGTGAGGGGCCAGGGACTCTACCAGGAGCACTCACCTAGCACATGTAAGGAAAAATTCCAGCCCTGGGACATAGCTGATCACCGAGCTGGTGAGGAGGAGGAGTGGGGGAGGAGGGATTCGACCCACCATGGACCCTCCAGGATGCTCCTTAGGCAGGGAAGTAGGGGGGAGCTGAGCTGCCGTCCCACTGCCCTGCTGTGGTCAATACCAGGTCTCCAAGAGTCCTCCGTGGTCACTCCAAGGTCAGTCACCCAGCTTCCTCTGCCCTGAGCAGGGGGTTCGGGAACCCCTTGCTCGTCACCCAGGACTCTCTTGTGTTTGACAAGATGGGAGAAAATACACAGATATCCAGCTGGGGGGGGCTCTGGGGATAGACTTTAGAATGACCATTCACCAGACCCAGACCCAGAGCCGAGCTGCCATTTCTTGGGGGGGGGGTTGGGGATAGGAGGGTGGACGGGGGGTGGGGGGATGCGGGGGAAATAGTGGCGTCTCAAAAAAAAATCAAGGCCCACCTAGGGAGGGATGGTTGCTGATGCTGTGTGCATGTGTTATGGTTTCTGAGACAGAGTCTCCCTGAACCCAGATCTCACTCATGTGGTTGGGATGACTGGGTCAGTGAGTCCTGGGGTCCTCCCATCTCCCCTTCCCTGGCTGAGGGGGGAGGAGACAGGCACACAGCAGCACAATGCTCGGCTTTTCAAGAGGGAGCTGGGGATTTGAACTCAGATCAAATCTGAGTGCTTATACAGCAAGCTCCTCACAGACTGACCCCTATCATCAGTCCCAGCAGTGGGCAGTTTGAAGAAATGGTCACCACAGATCCTGGGAGAGGACAGAGGGGGGAAACAAGCATTACAGGATGATACAAGGCTTCTTGTCTTTAAATGGGTTCTCGGAGGTGGGAACTCCAACCAACAATGGGTCAACCCGGGAGTGCTGCTCACAGTAGTTCATGAGCTCTGAGGATGCTTTGGACACCTGTGTGTGGAGAGAGCAGGAAGGTCAGAGGGGCCAGAGGTCCACAGTGGCCACAAGTGGGATGAAGCCAAGGTCAGTGCCTGGGCAATGAACACACACAGAGTGGTCCAAACACAATGAAGAATATTACAAAGCAGCAAAAAAAGGAGCCGGGCTCTGACAGGCCACCTTGGGAAAGGGTTTGGAGGATCTCACGCTCAGACAGAAGCCAGACAAAAGATGGCACAAATGCAGGACCACACAGCGGAAATGAAGGAGCGGGAGAATCCAGAGAGGAAAACAGATGTGAGGATGCTGGGGGCAGGGCCCAGAGGGACAGTGACAGCCCAACATCCTGCAGTGAGGGCTGGGGGCAGGGCTCTGAGGGAGAGTGCCCTTTGACCCTTCACTCCCCCAGTTCACCACACCCAGTGACTCACAGACTCTTCAGAAAATGGCACTTGGAGTCATCCTCCTGTGTTGGACCTGCCCAATAACGGTCCTGGAGGGAATTGAGCAGGGCATGGCTTAGCACATGGGATCAAAGATGGCGCTGGGAGTTAGTGTGCTGGGTGTAACCAACTATGTTGGCTTATAGGAGCCAACATAGATATATGTTTAATCTGACCTATGCAGTGTGCATGCTGTGCTGACCATTAAGGTAATTGGCTGCCTGTTTCGTGCCCTGCAGTCTGCTGTCTATATAAACTGTTTCATTGCCCCCCAATAAAGAAAGTGAGTTTTGCCTGGACAAAATCCCTGCTATGTCCCCTGGATTTGGGTGAGGGGGTGGAGGACCTGCAGTGGACTCTCCCTCTGAGCCATGCCCCAGCACGGGGCTGGTGTGACCTGGACCCTCAGTACAATCAGCTGGGGCGCCATGTGCGCCGTGCTCTGCAGCCACTACGTGCTCTGCAGACACTGCATTGTGGGCAAGGAGGTGGGGAGTCAGTCCCTCGTGAAACTGGAGAGCACTGGTTTCTATCCGAGGCCACTGTGGCCAGAAAGTGCACCTCTACCTGAAAGGGGCTCCATGCCGACTCTAACACAGCTCAGCCCACCCACAGGCCGGAATACTGCTCAGCCAAGAACAGGTGGGAGGGCGCACAGCCTGGAGGCCTTGAGGACACTATGGTCAGGGAGACCCAGACACAGAGGAGATGCTGGGAACAGGAGAATCCAAAAACAGGAAGGGGGTTCATAGAGTGCCTGGGCTACCTACATCAGGAGGGTGAGAAGGAATGAGTGGCAGGTGAAGGGGGCAGAACTTCCTCTCTCTTGATCATGCCCACTTGATCAAGCCGGGTCACCTCAAGGCTCCAGCTGGGGCTGCCCAAGCTGACCCCCCTCTGCTGAGAAGCCAGAGACTGGGAAGCTGACCCGGGGTCCCCCCTGCACCACAGTTCACCTTGATGCGTTCGATCCCGGCTTCGATGCGCAGCTGCTCTACCAGCTTCCGAGCCTGGACGATGTTGTTAGTTGCCGACATGGTCAGTGGGGTTCCCGCATCCAGAGAGCTGCCGGGAGGAGACCATATAAGCAGGGTGCAGACCGTGGGAAAAACGTCTGCCTGCGGCCCTGGAGGGGCAGCCAGGGTCCCTGTCTCCCCAGCTGTAGGGAATTAGCTAAGGGTGACCAGGGGTCAGCGCTTTTGGGCCACTGAGGGTGGCCAGGAGAGAGGGAATCAGGGACCTGTGCTCCTGGGCCAACCGTATCATTCATTCACCCACAGCTACAGAGGCTCAAGGTGACCCTCCCTAGGCCCCTGATGGTTTTCTGTCCCTGTGGCCCGACAGCCCAGCTGCCCAAAGTGCACAAGGCTGAGATGGTCCCTATCACTTCCTACTGGAGACAGGCAGGCAGAAAGTGCAGGGTCGATTCGGCTGGAGAGAGGGCTCAGGGGTTAAGACTGTCTCGAAAGTAGAAGGTTCTGAGTTTGGATCCCAGGTCCCACATAAAAAGCACCAGGTGGAAACCGCATGGCCCATACTTCCGGTCCTGCTGGGCGGAGCCTGGGAGATCCAGAAAGAAGCAAGAAGGAGGCCCCTCTGTCTGTGTGGGTGAAATGAGAGGTGGTGTAATTCGTATGTCATCTGCAGAAGTTTGAGTGGTTTTTTCTCCTGGAGAACAAACACTGTCAGCCGTGACTCACACCTGCAGCATGTGGGAGGCCCCGGGCCGCCAGCGGCTGGCAAGCTTGGGCCAGCGAATTCCAGGCTCTCCTGGCTCCATGGGCAGATCCAGCATCACCAGGTTGACCCAAGGTCCGGCCACTGGCTCTGGCAGCCAACCTGGGCTGCAGAGACCCTACTAGTCTCACCCTGAATCAGGAGTGTCTACTGGAAGCTGAGGTCACCTCCCCCGTCTCGGTGACCCCTGCAGGCTGCCAGCTTCCTGCTGGGAGTGGAGCCTGGGCATGTGCAGCTGTGCACAGAGTCAGGGTGTGCATGTGACAGTGTGCCCCAGCTAGTGTGTCTGTGTCAGCTTGAGGACTGTGGCCTGTGTGCAGGCGTGTGCATGCATGCATTCCCAAGCATGGGCACACCGCAGTGTTTCTGGATGCGTATGTTCATGGTACATCTGTATACACAGGCTACTGGCTATGTGCTCCCCTCTGCACACACACACCACATGCATGTTACACATCAAACTATTGCTCTCCCTCTGAGCCTCGCTCCCAGCCCTTACTATGAGATGGTGGACCCCACTGACCCCAGGCCCCAGACCTCCCTGAGGATGCTGGGCTGTCATTCTCCTTCTGAGCCCCGCCCCCAGTCCTGAGGTAGAAACAATCCAGGATGATTCCCAAAGTCACCCTTGGTTCTCCACAGGGACGCATCACTAGGGCTGGGCTATCACTCTCCCCCTGAGTCCCGCCCTAGCCCTCAATGCAAGTTGCTGAGCTGTCACTCTGCAGCTGAGTGACTCATGCCTGCATGCATGTCTGGGTGTTTATGCACACACTTGCACGCATGCAAGTCTGATTGCATGTGGCCAGCATGTTGCATGTGGCCAGCATGTTGCTGTGTGCTTGGGTGTCTGGTGCTGGACCTTGGCCACGGTGTCCACTGGAGCCTGGGCAGAGCCGCTGTCACTGTATCTGAGTCATGTCCCCACCGAGGGCCCCTGCCATGGCCATCTCAACAACAGGCAAACAGGTTTGGTGCTGAGTGAGCAGTTGGTCCATCACAGCTATTGGCAAGTGGGGCAAGGCTGGCCAGGCACTTAGCCACTCTGAGCCTGCTGCAGCCAGTGGGCAGGGACAGGCCCAGGATGCTGGCCGTGTGTGACCTCAAACCCGGCCTTCTGCCAAGACAGGTGGGCACAAGCCTGACGGCTGTGGGCATTCTCGGGTGAGGTTTCTAAAAATAGACCCACACCAACCCACCTGGCCAGTTTCTCCCTGGCAGGGGAGCAGGAAGGCAAGGAAGCTACATCTGGGGAAAGGAATATGCACCCTGTATCTGCTGTGCACTCCGTATCTGCGAGGCACCCAGGTCCTCACCACCCACAGATCAGAGCTGCCTGGGCTGAGACACAGGACAGCCAGACATCACCCAGCATCCTTTATGCCCGTGGACCCAGGTGGGGAGTCCTTAAGGGTCCTCCCCAGGTTGCAGAGCACACAGCAGTATCTGGGGCTTCTGTGAGCGCGCAGCCTGCAAGATTTCTGGGTGAAATGCAAACCACCCTGAAGCTGGAGGCTTTTATGGAATGATCTGGAAAGCCAAGTTCTACCCTGTCACAAAAGTAAACACGCCAAGTCGCTCTGTGAAAGGGAATAGCTGCCCAGGGCCAGAGCTGGAAGCTGGAGAAGAGGGAACCCAGAAACAGTACTCTGAGCCCAGCAGAGTCTTGAACACAATACTTGGCACTGCGGGACTGTGTGTTCTCAGGGAGGTCGCCACCCCTCTCTGAGGCCTACTGAACTTTGGGAGAAGATTTGTTTGATGCTCCTGCGTGCAGACAGGTCTAAGCAAAGCTCTCACACTGGGTCAGCGGTAAGGAGCACCCTATTTTCCAGACCAAATGTAAACACAGATGTTGGGGGAGGCCAGGTGACAGTCAAAAGAGATGTCCTGTCCCCATGGTTGAGAAACCATATTGACAGACACCTGAGAGCTGCCCACTGACCTGTCCACAGCCCGGGGGTGGGGAGTGGCATCATCCTCAAAGCCTGGGGAGAGCTTGGTCCCCAGTGTCTGGCAGGTAGAGGCGGCAGGATCAGGAACTCAGGACCAGTCTGGGCTATGGGTCCTCCAGCAGGTGACTTCTCTAGTCCTGGCTCAGGCTTAGTCACCTACACCTTGTTTGTGGGTGTGACTGGGAACCAAAGTCCTCGGGTGAACCCTGGTTTTGTAAGAGTTCACAGGACCAGAACATTCAGATCTCTGAAGATCACCCGGAGAATCTGGATCCACAAGAGGTGAGGGCAGCCACAGACCCCGAAAGACAAGGGCCTTTCCATATTCCTATGGGGAGTGGGTGTTGGCTTCTGACGCAGGTGACCCCGGGGTCCCCCTTCTCACTCTCTAACCCCCTTCCCCGAGGTTGAGGCACCCCACAGGCTTGACGCCCCTGGAACCTGTCTGATGCTGGATGGAACCTGCAGAGTCTGGCCTGGATCTTCAGTGATCAGCAGGCCCTGGGCTCCGTCCCCAGCACCATGGGTCTCAGGGATACACCTAGGTCACCCCAGCATCGGAGGTGAAGCCAGGAAGATTAGGAGCTCAGGGCTAGAGGGGGCTGCCTGGGACCCTATCTCTAAGAAACAAACAAAAAAGAAATTGGGGCTGGAGAGTCGGGTTAAAGTCTCTGCCTTATAACCAAAAAGACCCAAGTTCAAATCCCAGATTCCATGTAAAAATGCCAGGTGGAAATGGTGGTAATCTGTTTCTCACTGTGGAACTCAGAGCCTGGGAAACCCCAGAGCAGAGCAAGGAGGTAGAAACAATCCAGGGTGATTCCTGAAGTTACCTTTTGTCCTCCTCAGGCACACACACACACACACACACACACACACACACACACACACACACTGAATAGGGCACAGTTCTTACCCAGCATGCACAAGGACTTAGGTTCTGGGGATCTGAACTCAGATCCTAAGTACAGAACCTGGACATTCCCCTTTGTGAGAGGATGAGCTAAGGTGCTGGTGCTGTGGGCACGCCAGGGCAAGCCATGCTGGGATCCACCAATGGCCATTTCATAAGACTCTGGTCTCATGTTCGGCTGGAGCACAACACTCCATGGCTCGGGGCAAGCTTTTTATGTTTAAAAATTTTTTTATTATTATTTATTCAATTGTGTGTGTATGCATGTATGTGTGTGTGTGTATGTATGTGTATATGTGTGTGTGTAACCAAGGGTGAATTCAAGAACCATCATGGACTGCTTCTACCATCTCTTTTGCTCCGTCCCGGTATTCACAGGCCCCACCTACCAGGACCAGAAACGCAGCCCCCCCCCCAGCTTCCACCCGGCGTTTGTACATGGGATCTGGGATCCGAACTCAGGACCCTCTGCTTGCAAGGCAGAGGCCTAACTCTGAGCCACCTCTCCAGCCCATGTTTTTGATTTTTTTTTTTGCCCTCCTTGTCACTGTGTGTAGCCCAGGCTGGACTCAAATCCACCACAATCCTCCTGCCTGAATTTCCCGCCCCCCTTCACCATGCCTGCCTAAGAAAGCCGAGATTCTCGGTCATCTAGCAAGAAGTTTGATTGCTGCTGCCGCTGTTTGCTTTAGTATTGTGGAGAAGAGTTCAGGAAACATGCAGAAACATCTCCAAATGTCCTGTTGTGATATGACTGTGTTGATCTTGTCCTTTGAGAGCTGGGTTTTAGTTTTTCTCTGTACCTCCAGAAGCCTCTACCTGACCCCCAAGTTTCCATTCCCCCCCCCCCAGGCGGCTTCTGTCCTCCTCCATTCTCTTCTCAGAGCTCCCACTGTACATGCCCCTCCTCCCTTTCCCCATTCCCTGACTGCCTTCTGGAAGTTTCCCTCTGGAGTTTTCTTGCAACTCAAAGGTATTTCAACAAACTGTTTATTTTTCTAATCTTGTCATATGGTAGGAGACTCCTCTCCCACTTATTACTTTTATCATTTCCAGTTTGTTGCTGGAAGACTGTGTGTGGTGTGTGTGTGTGTGTGTGTGTGTGTGATGCATTGCATGTCCCTGTGGAGGCCCAAGGGTGACATTAGGAGTCACTCTGCTGCCTCTACCTCCTTTTTGCTCTGCTCTGGGTTTCCCAGCCTTCAACCTCCTGGGGCTGGACATAGAGGCCCCCTCCATTCCCACCCAGAATTTTTAGGTGGGATCTAAAGTCAGGTCTTCTGCAGCCAGGGGGAGGCTGTAACCCCTGAGTGGTCTCTCCTGCTCCCACTGCTTTGTTTATGAGATGAGGTCTCTGCGGGGGCAGCGCAGGGTGGCCTGGAAGTCACATGGGCCCTGGTGCCTGGGCCCACCAGGGCTGGGTGACAGGTGTTCCCCCACCCCCCATCCCCAGGTGATTCCCCTGGGTCCGGGAACCAATGAAAGCTTACATCCAACATATGGCTCAGCATTATGGATTCCAAACATTCCTTCGGGTTTGGGCCAATGCCACACGGAACCCACATGGAGGGGGGGGAAACAGACGCCCCCATCCTGGCGCTCTCCACAGTTTCCCAGGTACGTGTGTGAACAGGACATGAATGTGAGAACTGTGCCCAGGGCGGGATGGGGGGGGTGGGAGGGGGGTGGGGAGACTCACAGACGTGAGACCACTTCTGGCGAGGGGCACCAGTGAGCTTGGCCGCAAATGAGGGGGGGGGCGCGGGGACGACTGGCTGGGCGGGGCCGGGGGGGGGAAGGGGTGGGACTTCTGGACCAGGGGCAGTAAATGGGGGGGAGCATTGGCTTCTAGTTCCTGCAAGGCGAGCCTGGGAAACCCCACAGCAGAGCATAAGGAGGATAGAAGCAAGTGCAGACTGGTTCCTGCGTTGTCTGTGTACTGTTTGTGTGTGTGTTCAATGTGGTCCTTCCTCCATCTTTTTTTTAAATTTTTAAATTATTTATTATTTATTTCAATTATGCATGTATGCGTGTGTAGTGTGTATGTATTGTGTGGTTCTGTAGAGAACCACGGAAGAATTCGCGAACCACCATGCGACGCCCCCCTCCTTATGCCCCGGGATTCACAGGCTCCGGCCTACCAAGGACCAGAAGGCAGGCCGCCCCGCTTCCCTGGGCGTCTATACGTGGGAATCTGGGTCCGAACTCAGGTAACCTTCTGCCTGCAAGGGAGGCTTAACACCCGAGCCACCTCTCCAGCCCATTCCTCCATCTCTTAAAATGAGTACAGTTATAAAGAAAGAAAGCAATCCTTCTTAAAATTGGAGAAAAAGAGGAAAATAACTAGGCCAACAGACCAAAGGGTGGAGGCCCGGGACCAGATTTGGAGAACAGATGTAGCCATGCGGCCGGCACTTGCCTCCAGGCACACCAGTGTCCAGAAAGGACCCACTGTTTGTGGAGGCCTCGGGCCAAACCCAAAGTGTCTAGGTTGGGGAAGCAGCCGCCAGAAACCCTGACAAGCGTATGCCTCACTGCATAACCGGCCCGCGCCTACTGTATGCCTCAGCTTCTTGGTGGTGACTGTTACATCCGCTGTATACAGGAGGTGTGAGCCATGGCGGCTGCACATGATTGGGGGGGGAGGGACGCTGCTATTCAAACTGTATACATAAGATGCAAGGATACAGAGCCTGCTGAGGGCGCACCGATCCCCAGACTTGCTCTAGCCCCGACACAGTCACCAAGGTCATCCCCAGCCAGAACCTCCCTAGGCCAGAGACACTAGTCACAGTCACGAGGGTTGGGTGCAGGGGGGCCCTGGCCACGTGAGGCCGCCCGTGTGACCTTCTCAGGACCTGGGGGACCCCCAAGTCACATTTCCTAGTGAAAGTACAGCTGGTGGCACAACAGTCTGGTAACTCCCAGTCAGCCTGACCCTTTGTCCTGGCTGAATGGCCCCTGTGTGGCTATAATTAGAAGGGGCTGCCACCACCGGCCAGAGACATTGGATGCAAAACACACCCGATGAGGTGGGTACCTCCGTGGTGACTAAGGCTGACATGGCACGAAGGGCCTGTCCCAGAGGTCTCGTAGGAGGCTGAGAGAACAGGGTTCCTGTCTGTCCCTCTGGGTCCACGAGGGGGGGAGGCGCTTGGTCCTGTTGCTGACCTTGGTGGTCATGTGATGGTATGTAAGTGGGGATGGGGGGTGTTGACGCTGTGGCACCATCATTTCTCAACTTCATGTTACTGAGCAGGAAAATAACTGTCACTTGGCCTGCAGCCAGGGCAAGAGGCGGGATGTGTGGGGAACTGGGGAGCCATTGGGGAGGATTGGGTAAGCTGATCAGAGGGTCTGGGGGGGCTCACTATGACCACCCTGTGGGCTCCTTGAGTTTCATAGGCATCCTGATGGACATCTTGGGTGAAACTCCTGAGACCACACCCACAGACCTCTTGTGGACCCACCCCATCGTTGACTATGTCCTCTAGCAGGATCACAATGTATTGATTTAACGAAGGCTTCCAAGACTCAGCAGTCCTGGGGGGGGAGTGTGGCACTCCCCCCAATCCCTGCCAGAACTGCAGAGCTTCTGGGCCCCCCCCCCGCAGTGCTCCAGGAAGTACCCACATCCTGCCAGTCTCAGCCACCTGAGGCTCTGCAGCCCCCTTGGCTTGACACCCTGTGCTCTCTCCTAGGCCTGAGGGGTGACCACCTCGTGCCTGACTCTGTGTCCCTCCCACCTCCACTGCCCACTGCCCTGCATCCCTGACAACCCTTGGCAACCAGGAGGCTGTAAGAGCTGGAGCCCCCTTTGTCTTGCAGGATTTGCAGAGTCCCCGTTCCCCCCCTCCACCCCCAGGGAGCTTTCTGTAGATCCTCCTGCCACTCTGTCCATGATGGCTCTCCCTCTGGCCCGCTCCTGCTCCAGTGCTCCGCCCACAGCTCTGCCCACAGCCCTGGCCCATGGGTGACATTGGGAGTTACCCCAGAAAGCTTCTACCTCACTATGGGTTGCTCCGGGTCCAAGGCTCCAGAGTATCCCAGGATGCACTTGCAGCCCACCACCCATTTCCCATCAGATTTTCACATGGGATCTGAAACTCAGGGCCTTTAGGCGAAGCTCGCCCCAAGGTCTCCCCCAGGACAAATAACTAACATTTGCATAGAGTCACTGCTCCTTCAGCTTCTCTCTATCTGGCCTCCTGGATGACTGCATATTATGGACGTAGAACTTTCTGGAACTGCTGTCCAAGCTGACCTGACAGCACCTTCTCGAACCTGGGGGTATACACATGCCACCCCAACACTGGGAGGGGAGGTGGGAGGATCAGAGTCAGCCTCGGCTGCACTGGCAAGTTGGGTCCAACCTGAGCTACAGGAGACCGTCTCAAGTAAATAAAGAGGGTGGGGAGGCGACTTGGGGGCTAAGCTTGGCATACACAAACAAAAGTGCATGAGTTTCAATCCCAGATCCAGGTAAAAACCAGAGGGAAATGGCGGCTGGCACCTTCGGTCCTAAAAGGCAGCCTGAAAACCACAGAGCAAGCAAGACAGAGAGAAGCAACGCAGGATGATTCCCAAAGTCACCCTTGGTCCTCCACAGGGACACAGTGCATGTGACACACACATGCACACATGCACACATACGCACACACAACACTCACATGCCCTCTTGTACATATGCAAAAAGAAAAAAATCCCATAGAAAGCACAAAGATGAAATAGACTGAAAGAAAATGGAACCTGGAGCCGCCAGAACTTGAAGAGCCCTTGTTCCCTAGTAGCTGGCAGTCCATTGTGGGAAACTGCTGCGTCTAGAGAACCCAATTAACTTGGCTGCTGTGAACAGGGTCTGCTCACCCTCAGCACTCTCTAGAGGTGGGCACAGCCTATCCTGCACTGGGCATCTGACCTCTGGGACCCCACTGCAGGGAAGCTGCGTGATGTGAACATAGCGAAACACACAGCCTGTTCCAGGCTGCACAGCACCTCCTCATGTAGGGTGGCTATGTCACAACCCCCCCCCCCCCCCCCCCCCCCCCCCCCCCCCCCCCCCCCCCCCCCCCTTATCCTTCAAACTTGGCAGGGACGTGGCTCACTGGTGAGCTTGTCCCTTGCATGTGTGCACCTTGGGTTGTACCCCAGCGCCCTGTGCCAATTAGACACTGTGGTCAACTTTTTTTTTATTCAATTGTGCATGTGATGTGCACATGTATGTATGTGTGAGTATGTAAATGTGTGTGTGTCGGGAACCCACCCATGGACCGCAATCCACCTTCTTGTTACTCTGCCTGCGGATCACAGGATTCTCGCTGATAACAGGACAGAACGCAGCTGCCCCCGCTTCCACCCAGGCATATACACGTTGGATCTAGGATCTGAACTCAGGACCTTCAAGACAGAGGCTTAACTCCTGAGCCACCTCTCTAGCCCCACTGTGGTCAATTTAAAAATGGAGGGTTGAGCCTTTAGGTACAGCTACAAAGAATTATTTAGTTAAGATAAACCCTGAACAAGCCTGTAGGGGGGGGTGTTGTGAGCTAAGGATGAGGGACGACAAGGGGGGCCACAGGACATGGGGGGAGCTGGTCAGTACTTTGGCAGACTGGCCAGACTAGAAAGAAGGACCCTCTGTAGCGCTTTGGTGGTGTTGGTTGGCCAGTTTCATCGGCACGCTATGTTGGCATGAGTTCCCGCGGGATGATGACTGAAACAACAGGACACTCTACCTGAAACAAACCCCTTGAGCCCTCCAGGTGTGCGGGTCATATATTTATGCTGCGACACATAACTAAATGCAAGGCGCCCCAAACAGGGCACCAGGAATCCAGGCATCCAGCTGGCGAGAGAAGGAAGAAGTGACTTGCCTTGACCCGAGGAGCTGCGGGACCTGCTGACCACCAAAGAGAGGCGCATGGGATGCACCTTCCTTCCACAATGACCGTTGTTACTGGAATGAGGACACCTCAGTGTTCCAGAGGAGGAAATTAAAACATCACTAGAAATACTGTTGGCATTCGCAAATAATACCAACTATGAATAAAACAAGTGCATAGGAAACAGAGAGAGAGAGGAAGACACACTTCTAATGTACAGACTCATGGGGAACACAGAACCCCAACTCCAGTCTCCTCTTCCAACCTGTGGGGGTTCAACACCCCTAAGTCCTGCCAAGGAACAAGGAAAAGGACCACCTCCTTATGATGGGTCTAGTTAGAAGCAGGAAACCAAGGAACAAAGAAAGAAGGAGGGTAAAAGAAAGGGAGGGAGGAAGAGAAGAAAGAAGGGAGGGAGAGAGGGAGGGAAAGTAGATGGGCAGTGCTTCAGGCCACATGGGCAGACACAGGAGTTATATTCTCTTTTTTCTTCTATTTTTCTGATTTGTGTTATTCCATTGGGGCACACATGGCCCTCTACCCTATGCCTGCAGGGTACTCCAGAGATTCTACATTCTTCCTACACAGATAGTGGCTTGGGACTCGTCCCCACAGGGGTCACAGGAAAGACGTCACTCGGGCACTGGGATACGTTTCTACTGTTTCTTTTCTCAAAATTTCACTGTGTGTGTGGGTGGTGGGTGTGCACGCGTTTGTGCCCCCATGAAATATGAAAATGACATAGGAGGGTCAAGCAGCTCGTGAGGGTCAGGCAGCTCGTGAGGGTCAGGCAGCTCGTGAGGGTCAGGCAGCTCCTTCTGCCAGGAATCGAACCCAGGTGCTGAGACTTGGTCACAATCACCTTGATCAGGCGACCCATCTGCTCACCCACACCAAATGTTGGCACAGTGAAGACGGAATGAACAACCAGGTGCAGGGATGGAGGCACCTGAGTCCCACCCCCAGCCCTCTCTGAGGACTCCCCGCTGTCACTCTCCCCTTGCCCCGCCCTCAGCCCTGACTTCAGGACGCTGGGCTGTCACTCTCTCTGAGCTCCACCTCCAGCCTTCTTGTTGCTCTTTTTTTTATTTATGATTTATTCAATTGTGCGTGTATGCATGAGTGCACGTGTGTGTATCTATGTGTGTGTAGAACCACGGACCGAATTCGGGAACCACCATGGACCCCTCCACCTCCTCCTTGTTTACTCTCTCCCGAGATTCACAGGCTCCGCCCTACCAGGACCAGAAACGCAGGCCGCTCCCACTTCCACCCAGCATCTATTCGTGGGGTCCAGGATCCAAACTCAACTTTCTGCCTGCAAGGCAGAGGCTTAACCCATGAGCCACCTCTCCAGCCCCTTGTTGCTCTTTCTTTGATACAGGGTATCACTCTGTAGCCTAGGATGGTGTTGAACCTGGGATCTCCCAACCCCAGGCCCTGCCGTTGCTGTCTTTAGCCCCTAGGGTCTCTGGCTGAGTGCGAGGTGTTGGGTCTGTACAGCAAAGGCCATAGCATCGGGAGGGGCGCCTGCACCTCATGCTGGGTTCCTGATGCCCTGAGCAGTGGGCCCACCTCGTGCTCTGGGAAGGGGGGGAGAGTCCCTCAGCCCCAGATGAGGTCAGCGGTGGCCCAGGCCCGGTGTGACTTCCTGACTTGTTAGGGTTAGCAGCTTACCATAAGGTGGCCGCTTCCCTCTGGCGGAGATCCCCCCTTTATGGCCCGCTCAGCCCCTCTTTGTCATAAACACTCTCCATTTTCCCAAACCCACAGTCTTTTCTCCTTCACCTCAAAACAAAGCCTAACAGCCACTGGCCTGGGTCAGAGCCCAGGATTTGCCAAGGATCACAGCCCCTGTACAGGAGGAGGCTGGAAGGGGGTGGGGGGTCAGGTAGGGACCCCAGTTCTTCCCTCCTCTTCTATCATACACATGGGTGAGCATGTGTGTGGGCTCTGGGGTGGGCCTGTGCACAGGAGTGTACTTGGGTGCATATGTCTGTGGGTGACATCAGGAATTGTCCCCCATCGCTCTTCCACCCATGTGACGCTGATGTCCAGGTTTTGGTCTGAAACTCTCAATGGTCCTGCGACAGCTTCCTGGGTCTGGGGACCGCAGCAGAAGCTCTGAGCAACCCTGCAGGAGATGGTCTGATAGACAGAAAGGCCCAGCCCATGGTGGGCGGGACTAGTCCTTGGCAGGTGGATAGACTAAGGGAGCTGGTTAAGGAAGTCGCATCTTTCTGCAGACTTGGACAGACACGCTGGTCTGGCCAGTGAGGTTCGCCCCTCTCTCAGCCATCCTGTGGCTGGGGCGTAGTCAGTTCCCACGGCCCCCTAGGGTTGGGGTGGGCTCTGCTGCCCAGATGTGACTGGGTAATCGTAAGACAATAAAACTCCTGCTCCCTTAAGCTGTGGTGTCATAGTTAGGCACAGGTGTCAAACTTCACAGTTGAGGGTT